>JADLZL010006945.1:0-81068 GCA_015844335.1 Chrysopogon serrulatus | reverse complement strand
CATTTCATTACTAAATTCCTTTATCAAGCTGATTACTAAGATACTTGCCAACAGATTGCAACCCTGCATTACCAAGCCGATCCACACATACCAATATGGGTTCATCCACTCAAGAACCATTCAAGACTGCCTTGCCTGGTCTTTTGAATACCTCCATCTTTGTCACTATTCTAAGAAGCAGTTGGTCATCATCTATTGACTTTGAAAAGGCCTTTGATAAAATTGAGCATCAAGCCATTTTAACTATTCTCAAGGCAAAAGGTTTTGGGCAGAAATGGTTAGACTGGATAATGGCAATATTATCCGGTTCACCTGAATGGAGTGCCTGGAAAGACTTTTAATTGTAACAGAGGGGTCTGACATGGTGACCCTCTGCCCCCCCTCTTGTTTGTCTTGGCAGCTGATTTTCTACAGCCCATGGTTAATAAAGTAAAAGATATGGGACTCCTCAATCTCCCAATGCTACTGGAATGCAGTAAGGATTTTCCAATCATTCAATATGCAGATGATATGCTGATAATTACCGAGGGAGACACAAAACAGCTTCTTTTTCTAAGATCATTGCTCAACACTTTTGCCCAATGCACAGGCCTAAACGTAGATTACAGCAAGACCATGATGGTCCCTATCAATGTATCAGATGAGAGGCTTGATGTTCTATCAAAAACTTTCGGTTGTGCCAAAGGTTCTCTTCCTTTTACCTACTTGGGGCTACCTCTCAGCTTAACAAAGCCAAGAATTCAGGATTTCTTACCTCTTGTCAACAGATATGAAAGAAGGCTTTCAGGAATCTCATCACTCCTAAATCAAGCAGGAAGGCTGGAGCTAACAAAAGCAGTGTTTTCCTCAATGCCCACTTTCTTCATGTGTTCCCTAAAAATACCAAAAGAGGTCATCAAGCAAATAGATAAGTATAGAAAGAATTGTCTATGGCAAGGATCAGATATCAATGCTAAAAAACCTCCTAAGGCAGCATGGAAGATGGTATGTGTCTCTAAGCAAGATGGAGGGCTGGGAGTGATTGACATCAGAAAGCAAAATGAAGCCCTTCTGCTTAAAAATATCCACAAATTTTTCAACAGATTGGACATTCCATGGGTCCACCTGGTATGGGAAAAACATTATGGCAATGGAAAGCTACCAAGCCACATCAGAAAGGGATCATTTTGGTGGAGGGACAACCTAAAGCTTTTGAACCAATTCAAGGAAGTAACTTTAATCACTGTGGGCATGGCAAATCTTGCCTTTTTTGGACAGACAACTGGGCTCAGCAGAGTCAGGCAGACTTAACAACTGAGTTGTTCTCTTTTGCAAGAAACAAACTCCTTTCAGTTCATTCAGTTACTAACACAGAGAACCTCCCAAGTATTTTCCACCTACCTGTATCAGAGGTAGCCCTTTATCAGATGCATGACCTCAACAGCAGAATAAGTGATATGGTCTTGACTGATGACAGAGACAAATGGACCTACTCTTCAGGCTCCACACTTTTCTCGAGAGTCAATAAGACTTTAAGGGAACACCCGGTAGTAAACCCTGTCTTCAAATGGATTTGGAAGTGCCCGTGCCAACCAAAACACAAGGTCTTCTTCTGGTTGCTCCTCAAAGACCGGCTGAGTACTCGAAACATTCTGAAGAGAAGAAACATGGCCATTGAAGACTACAATTGTGATATTTGCCCATCCAACACTGAGAAAACCCTTCAGCATCTCTTCCTACTGTGATTTTGCAAAGTCATGCTGGGCATTAATTCATTTTGACATGCCGGAAGGCAGCTCTTTTCTAGAAATTACTGTACAGCTCAAGCTAGCACCACAGTCAGAATTTTTCATGGTGGCAGTCATTTTGACCTGTTGGACAATTTGGTCAGCGAGAAATGATTTAATTTTTAAAGGCATACAGCCACAGGTCCAGAGATGCAAGGCAAATCTTCTCAAGGAGCTAAGGCTAGTTCTTTTTTTTCACGATCGGGGAATATAGCCCCTTTTTCATTAAGAAGAGTGAATTACAAGTCAGCTATGGGAGAACCCCCATAGCATAGATTACAACCCACTAAGATAGTAGAGAGTAATCTGGGATACACATAGAAACAATAAAAAAAGATACAAAGAAGAGAGCGACTGCCCTCAACACCTAAAACCTTCAATTGTGCCTGCAAAATAACATCACAAAGGTCGTCAACACAGAAGACCGCCCAGCAGCAACGACGGCAAAGCATCCGCCAACGAACCCAATAGCGGCAAAGCATCCGCCAACGAACCAATCGACGTCCAGGTATCCGCCGGGGGAGAAGCGAAGAAACCCACTACGGCAAAGTATCCGTAGTGAAGGAAGGGCCTAATCACTCTCGGTAGCAGAGGTACCAGAGAGGGGGCCAGCGACACGGCGGCAAAGTATCCGCCAACGAACCAGATAGCGGCAAAGTATCCGCTAACGAACCAAGCAGCGGCAAAGTATCCGCCCAAGGACCAACAGTGGCAAAGCATCCACCGGGAGAGCAACAGTAGTGGCCAAGCATCCACTACAAAAAGAAACGACAACCATGCGGGCAAGGTCAAAGCTGCAGGACCGACCGAAGCGAGCGGAGTTGAAGCCCGATAGGCACAGAGAGGCATGAACTCCCCGAAAGCCAAAGGCTGAAAGGCCCATCCCAGGATCCGGTCACGGTGGCGCGGGGGCATGGGGCTCGTAGAACGACGCCTTCAGGAAGGTATGTAGCGTCAAGACATGACGTCACCATCGTCCGCCTGATCAGCGCCAGGCTGGGCTTTCGCCCGGAGCACCCATGCCGACCGCCGTCACCAAACCATCAGCCAGCACGCTGTCCAGACCGCATGCCAAGAATGGCCGGCAAGAAGCCTCCGACACCCCATCCAGGCATGCCCCGCTCAACTGCCGCCCGCCACGCCGCCATGGCGTCACAGGAAGGGAACGAGGGGGCCGTCGCCGTCCACGCCACCACGGCACCAACGTCGCAAAACCAGCATGTGGCGTCGTCAACCATCGCGCCACGGTCATGGGGCCCTAGCCAACCGCGGCCAGCGGCTGCCTGTAGCAGCGGGCGGCCACGGCCCCCAGCCGCCAGTAGCCCCCCACAACCCGCGACCAATCCACGGCCAGCAGCGGCCAGCCACAACCCACAGCCAGCGGTAGGGGCGTAGTGGGCGGCAGCCCCCACAGCCGGCGGCCAGCAGTGGCCAGCAACCAGCAGCCAATGGCTGGGTGCAGCGCACCAGCCAACCGTGGCTAGCGGCCGGCCCACCATGGGGAGGCGCCGCCAGCCCCATCAAGCCGCCGGGGCCAACACCGGGGCGGAGGTCGCCGGATCCGGGTGGTGGAGGGCACGCAGACCAGCAACGGGAGGCCAGGAGCGGCCTCCGACGGCGTCCGGGCGACGGCAACCGCCCGGCCACTTGCCTGCACGCCAGCGCGAAGGGCCCCATGGCCGGACGACAAGTAGATCCAGGGATGAGGAGGCTGGATCCGACCGCAGAGGGCCCGGATCCACCCCGGGGACGACGGCTCGCCCGGAGGAGCTAGGTGGAGGAGGAGGGAGGCAGGGGGGGGGGGGGATGGGGGGGAGAGGCTGTGACGGTGGCCGCATTTGCGGGCCGCCGCCGCAGCCGGAGGCGGCGGCGGCCGGAGGGGGGCGGCGGGTGGGCGCTAGGGCGCCGGGCGGGGGGCCCCCCGAGTCGCCCGCAGGGAGGCGCTCGGGGGCTGGATTCAGTTTTCTTTCTAAGGCTAGTTCTCCTAAGAGTCAAACAGAGTAAACTCACTAGTTTCGAACTATGGATAAGCAGAGTCTTGTAGCTGTTGAGGCTTTCTTAGCCCCTGATTGTATCTTTTTTTTTCCTTTTTTGCTCCTTAATCCCTGCCCTACTCTCTCCATTTGTATTTGTATTTCCTGTTTTCTCTTTTCAATAAAATCCTGCAGGGGCCCTGGCCCCTCCAGTTCCCTCAAAAAAAAAAAGCTCAAGGCGGTGGACACCCACATCATTCTGGTATGGCACATCGCAACGAGCCTTTGCGAGATCCACTTCTTCAGCAAGGTCGCCAGGGCGCTCAGGAATGAGGGGCGTCCGCAGGGGCCGTTGGTGGTGAATGATCCAAAAGGGCAAGCAGCAGCAGCTCGCCACACAAGGCCGGGACCAAAGGGATCATCATCGACGTCACCACCGGCCGCTCATCGAACTCAATAGCACGATGATGAGCCCGAATGCGCTGTCTGGTCTCAGGAATACGCAACTGCAGTCACCTTGTCCAACTATTGTATGTGTCTAGTAAACAAGGCGTTGGTGCCGGATAATTGCCTCGTTGCCGAGAAGGTCCTTGAGGAGGTAATCCAAGAAATCAACTACTCCCTCCATTCTAAATTATAAGTCGCTTTGATTTTTTTGGTACGTCCATTTTATTATGTATCTAGATATAATAATATATCTAGATATATAGTAAAATAGATGAACCAAAAAAAGTCAAAGCGACTTATAAATTAGAACGGAGGAAGTACATCGTTGGTAATCCGAGAAATCAACTATTGTATGTATACAACCGCCTTATGAAGACAGCCGACAAGCGCTTCGAGAACCCTGCTGATCACCATCAGAGCAAGGGCCCTGCTGCTGACGTCGAAGCAGCAGCAATGGCACCACATCAAAATAAGAAAAAGCAAATTGAGAAAGACCTCGACATCGAGTCTTCCTTGACAAAGATAGGTGCAGAGCTTGGAAAGAAGCTGACGGAAGTGTACTGTGGCGACGCAGAAGGCCTCTGGAGTGACCTGGCCAGCTTCTGGACGGGGTTCCTCCTCCACTTGGCGGCCAACACTGGAGCGGCCACGCACCGACGCCATCTCGTCGGCGACACTGAGCTCATCACCCACCTGTGGGCGCTGCTTACCCACGCCGGATATCTTGGGAACGACGACGTCCACGGCGAGCAGGGCCTAGACCAGGAGGACATCCCGGATATCAACCAGGAAGTCGCCAACTAAACAATGAAAATGAAATCATGTTCAGTATATATAATATTAATAGAGTATATAGGAACCCCTGCGCTGTGCACCTATGCATCCGTGTCTGTATTTTTCTTCTACCTTTAATACTACCTCCATATCGCAATTAGAAGTCGTTTAGGACAGGATTACGCATACCAAGGAGTGCCAAAGAGTGATTAATTAGAGAGTATTTTTCCATGTGTGCCCTTATTAAATAGGGGTGCAGTTGCTATCTTTACAACATCGTTTCGTAGTCCAGTTGGCTAGTTCCCTTGGGCTCGACGCTGGAGGTCGCTGGTTCAAGTCCTGGCTTCCTCCATTTATTTTTTGTCGGCTGTTGGATACGCATGCATGCGCGGCGCAGAAGCCAAAGCGGAAGGGCAGCAGCGTCCGTTTTTTTCTTCCGCACGCCAAACGTCTTCTTTTTTTTGATTTGAGCCGGATGCCAAAAATTCTAATAACAATACGGAGGGAGTATATATATTTGGCGTGTTGATCGTGCTGTCATTATTCTGGATCTCAAAGCTAAGTTATATCTTCTTATTCTGGTGGGTAGCCACCATTCTTGCAGTCCGATTCAATAATTATTCATCCTTGACACACCAGTGTGTGATGCAAGCTGGATTCAGGAGCACTAGCACAACTGAACAACACTCACCAAGCCGTTTACTATCGTGGGCAATAATGACTCCAATGCCTCCCTCACCAGATTGTTCAACAAAGAGCCATCAACATATGTTAACCCATCCTAGAGGGTTGAGTCTATTTATTACCATCCTGTTGCTTCCTATTTATCATAAGTTCACGGGTAGGCATCCGCGCACCCAGTCTCCATGCCTTCTTCTGCTTCCGGCCGTCACCTGGCCTGTGCTAGCTTTGCTCTCTGCTACACACGCACACACACACGCGCGCGCGCACACACACCCCGCACGCGGAAGCTGAGCCACTGAAACTATGTCTATTTTTTTATGAAACCTGAAACTATGTCTATGCCCTGCTCTGCTCTGCTCTGCCGTGGCGAACCGCTGTTGCATACCTAAGTGTGTGTTCTGTTCTGCTCGAACAAGCATCCGATGTATCTATAATTGAATACGCAAAAGATTTAAACATTATTATAATTAAGAAGAAGAGTTTAACCATATAAGCGACACGCTTCTGGTGAGCGTCCTAGGCGGTCTTATAGCTATGGCTCGACCGTCCTAGCAAATTATTTCAAACTTCGATATTACATAAATGGTGTACATGCGAGTTAAGAGCAGCGGTACAACCTATGAAGTTGGGCGTCTTCGTTGTTGGCTGTGTGACCCTACTCTGCTATCTGAGAAGAGCACCCTTCTGCCAGCCCTATAGTTGGTCGCTGAGAACATCTCGTCCGTCGTTGTCACTCGCTGGGACGCGGATGAAACTGGGGGCTACCGGCGGCACGATGCCCATCTTTTTTATAAGGAGTACCTCGTCCCACATGGAGGCTGGTATGTACACCAACGGCTGAGTGACAATCCATCTGCTCCTAAGTGCCAGCGGTTGCCTCGTAGTTACCACCTTCTGCCTTGGTGGACTGATGATTGTCACACCCTAAAATTTTCAATTTTGAGCTGTGCTTAAGAAATACTAAATAAAAGGAATGTTTATAATATTTGGAGATAATTTTTCAATATTAGTTTAAATTTCTACATGCGTTTGTTAAATAAAATTACGATTTTCAAATCTTTTAGAATTAATTTAAAGGGCTTCCTTGATGTATTACTTGATTGTTGCTTGATTTTGGTATTTTTATGTGTGGTAAGTTTTCAAAACACAATTAGACGTCGTTCGATGCTTCTCGGGAATTTCTCGGACTTTCTGGAGCTTTTTTTCATCTTGCTGGAGCTTAATCGAGATGCTCAAAAATCTCTTTTCAAGAACCTAGATATTCTATTTGTAGCATTATACTAGAAGACTAGCACCTGAAGCGTAGGGAGGAAATTAAAGCCCCCGTTATAAAGAAAATTTGAAAGGAGAGTTCATATTAGTGTCTGTACATGCACACACATAATACTTCAAAAATCTACCTTCAAAATTCAGGAACAAATTAATAAAATTCTCCAGTGAAGTCGGGGGGGGCAGAGGGATGGAATACCTGCCATAGCAAGAACCTGGCCAATATCTTCAGTTGAGAAGCTAAGACTGCCATACTTCCGATCGCTCACAGCCCATAAGGAAAGTATCTAGTGTTGACAAGATGAAATTAAGTAGTTCAATAAGTACTAGGCATACAAGATGTTTCAACTCATGAGGAATGTCTGCTTACTGAGTATCATTTAAAATTTAAAACGCCCCACTGACACTGAGTAGTGTCTCTGCTCTTCTCTGCTGAAGCCTGTTTGGAGCAATATCCTGCTCTGCTAGCTCTGCCTGTCGTGCCGTGGCGGACCACGGGTGCATACCATGTGTTCTGTTCTGCACCAGCAACCATCTGATGTACTATCCATAATCAAATATGCTAAAGATTTGCCCATCATAATTAAGAAGAGTTAGGCGGTCTTAATTACAGCTGTGGCTGGACTGTCCTAACAAACTGTTTTAAACTTTGATATTACATAAATGATGTACAACTAAGCTAAGAGCAGCGCTGCAACCTATGAGTTTGGCATCTCCATTGCTGACTGCATGACCCTAGTCTGCCATCATCTGAGAAGAGCACTCTTCTACCAGCCCCGTTGTTAGTTGCTAAGAACATCGTCCATCGCTGTCACATGGCTCGATGTCAACTTTCCTGCGAATATGGTGTCGCTCGCTTGGACGCGGATGAAACTAGGGCTGCCGGCGGCACAATGCCCATCTTTTTTATAAGGAGTACCCCGTCCCATTTGGAGGCTAGTACGTGCGCCAACGGTCTGCTCCTGAGTGGCAGGGATTACCTCGTGGTTGCCGCCTTCTATACATCTTGGTGGATTGACGATTAATGTCGACTTGCTTTTGCTGTACCTCCTCGGTGAACAGTGAAACACCGACCAGCCTCACATGGCTTGGGCGTCGTGTCACTAGGGAGTAGTACAACTAATTTTGGTCAAACTTGAGATACTTTGACTCTTTTAAAAAATTGAAATAACTTATAATTTTGACCATCGAGAATAGTATATATGATGGTTAGTTGGTCAGGCGAGCTATTCCGAATGAGAATACTTATTAGCTTGTTATACAAATATCGTATATACTTTCCAAAAATTCATGGAGAGACATGGCTGCATTCATGTTTACATGACAATGTGCAAGATCCCAAGTATTATCCGATATTGATTGATCCATCCCCAATAAAAACCTCCAATAGTAGAGATAAAGTATGTATGCTAACTTCAGGAGTTTTGCTCTGGAATGGCTAGAAATGGCTTGAATGTCCAAATGAGCTCAACAAAGATGACAATGTCTAGAAGGAAGAACACCATTTGGTCCCCTGTGTATGTACATACCAAATCCAGTGAAAAATTGAATGGTCTACACAAAATCTCATAACTGTTTATGTGGTTTTATCACAATAACATTATTCTTTTCTATTGGTTGTTTTGGATATTGACATGGTCTACAAATACATAGTAAAAATAATGGATGACTATAATATTTTGGAAAGTATATATGGTTTTCCTCGCATATCTAGTAATACCATGATTTTTTGCAAACTTGTGTATCTGAGTAGTCGGTCCTTAAAATTTGACTATATTTAAATAAAATGGCATTTATTTAAGAATAGGTATTATGATAATTCTTAAGGACCACCTACTCATTCATATATTGAGATACAAAAATATAATATAAGGCATCATTTCAGAACAATCGTGATTATCCGTTGTTCCTTTTGACATATTAATATATACTCCCTTTGTCCTGAAATATAAGGAATCCAGGTTTGTCCACTAAGTCAGACTATGTAATTTTTTACCAAATTTATAGAGAAGAGTATTAAGATGTATTACATCAAAGCTATAAAATATGAAAATATATTTGATAGTGTATCCAATTTTGCTAATTTGATGTTGTAACTATTATTCTTCTTTTCTATAATTTTGGTCAAAGTTAATACTGTTTGACTTAGAACAAACTTGAATCTGTTATATTTTAGGATGAAGGGAGTATATACTAGATGCTACATGAGCGAATTGCTAAGACTAAACAAATTTTGAGTCATGGTGGAACAACCCAGTCAAAAGTGACTGGACCGTAAGTAGAAGTCAAGCACCCGAGATACAACTCAGTTAACAACCATCCAAAGAATGGATCAAGATTTATAAGATGACTACATGAGAAATTAAAAACAAAAAATTTAACTAGATTTTTCTATCTGATTCATGAAAATTTAGCACTCCACCATAATAATTCTTGTGAGTCACTATACAAAAATAAGTGAGGTTTCATGAAATGGTTCTTATATTAATTATATTTTTTGTGAAAAAAACAAATATAGTTTATGAAGTTTGATCTTTTGTCATATTGCATAGTTACCTGGAAAGAGGAAAGCATGTTGGCGCTTTTGAGCCCATGAAAATCTGCATTAATGCAATTTAGATAGCGCAATAATTAGTTTGACATATATTCAAAGGAGTTCGTTCTATATTTAATAACATGCGCAAAATTGCCTATCAAAATTGCCTATCATCAACATGTGTTCATCTCATAATACTAAAAAACTGCCAACTAATTTGATGAGTTATAATACTGAAAAAAGTGCCAACTAATTTCATAGTTACATTATTGACAACTGAAGTGTAACCTAGTGGACAAATCATGTTCATAGTTACATACTTGTACTTGAGTGCAACCTTTCATGCAAACTGACATCTCTTGGTAAATTGGAGATGTTCTACTGTTAGCATTGAAACATTAAATCATGGGAGAAGATGTAATAAGGTGAACATCTATGAATGGTAGATACACCTTTAACTTTGGACAAATACATAAGAATAATTTTTATCAAACATATAAATATTATTCACTCCATTAGTATTGAATGGAACCAATACTACATTTGTTTTCTATTGATGCACTTTAAAACTAAAGCTTGCAATATATGGAATGAGGTGCTTTTAAGAACTTAAATCATGGAAAAAAGAGTGTTAGGGACATTGAAAAAATACCAAAAAGAAAAACTCCATCCATGTGAGCTTGAAAGTTCTAAAATATAATTCAAACTTAATTCTTCATAAATAGTGGCAACAAAAATTTACTTACACAATACCAGCTCCTGCTGGGGCAAATGCCTTGAAAAAGGACATTAAAGTAGTTGCTAAGCCATTTGCAGTGGCTCTTTGCTCTTGAGTCTGTTAGTCCATACAATGGATAGTCTCAAAAACTTTGCATTATAGGAAAGTTTGCTTAAATTGAAATATAAAGTTAAGGAACATACCACCGAATTATTCTGAAGAATAAAAGAGCATGTTATAATGGTAATCTAAAATGCATGCAACAAACTAATGTTAGATGATGTTAATAAAATATGTATATCGATACCAATTGATGCTTTATGTATGCATGCATATATATAGAGATTTGTGTACTCACAAGGAAACTATTTTTCAACACTGATGCAATATTTACTACAACTAATAACCATGGTTTTGACAGATATGTCATAGGTGGATAAGTGAAAAGGAGCATCATACATAGAATCTGCAAAAAGATGATCAAGCTTGTATTATTTGTATTTGATGTGCTTAAACAAACATGGAAAATTAGTGATTTTTCATACTCACAGCTGCAGCACGAGAAGCATTGACTGGTCCAAGAACCTTTAGAATATGTGGATAAACAAATGTTTGGTACAAAAGGATGCTAGCACCTAAAAATGAAATCATCAACATAAATGGCATTACCAATTGCCAAATGATCGCATTAAATTTAAGCAAAGTTTCATAAATTTAGCTCTCATTAGCTTTTATCAATAATAAAGTGACATCATTTCAATATTTCTTACAATACTTGCATGGATATCTATTCTCTCCTTAATTTTCATTGTGGAAATATTCTTAACTTTTTGGTCAACGTATTCATATTTACATAGAACTCATATATTTCAAATTTCTTAACATCAGTGAATAAATAAAACTCACTACATATATGGGTTTCAATATCACATAATATTTTTGTTGATCTACCTAATAAAATCACAAAACCTACTTTATCTATCTCGGTATTAGATGAAAAGAAATACGTAGATGTCAATGCTTTGGAATAATTGTTATATTGTCATTGACACCTGTAATCGTAAGCACTTGACCGACATCCTCAGATGAGAAACCTAGTCCTCCATAATTTTTGTCACTTTCTGCCCATAGAGGAAATATCTAAAAATTAAAAATTAAAACATAAAGTGAGCTCATAAAAGCTAACTATTGTGGAGGAAAATACTATATGATTTCTAGTAAACTAATAATCAACAAATACTATGGAAAAGCTATCATAACATTTTTTGCACTAATGTGTGATAAATAGAAAGATGTCGTTGAATTTCATTCAACCAACTAAGCCAAGGGAATTTTTTATTAGTTAACTTATTCTGACCTAATCAATCATTCCCTTTGCAATGTTACCTCCAAATTGAACCAATCAATAGGATCTTTGGACAATAAATATGCAGCTAAAAATGCTAACTTATGATCTACAGATAAAAACAATAATTGCAGCAAATGATAGATGTACACCCACGCCCAAAATATTCTTATGGCTTAGTGTTCCTCTCATGGAATGATTTCAAATACGCATAACACTTCTCTTACACTTATGTCCTTGATTCATATAAAAAGGTTTAACTTAGGGATGATACTATGCTTGGAGCGACAACAATTTTGTGCTGCCCTCACCAACCTAAACTTATTATAAGATGGTACTAATCCTAGCAACTACAACAATGCATCATGATCCACTTAGGCCAACTACAAGATATTAGGTCAAGATATTACAATAATAGATGTTTTCATGAATATAGATATTCCATTTTCTTCACAATCCCATATTTTCCTATGGTTACTTTGAATATACAATGCTTAATGTAATCATTTATGTTCAATTATAGCTAAGGTAAACATAACTAGTTCATTTATATATATATATATATATATATATATATATCATCCAAACATACCTCTGTGTAGGCCATATCATCAAAAGAGGTGACACAAAATAAAATAATGGACGACATCAATGGCCAGTTCTTAAGCAAGCTCTTTTTTGTAGTTGAACTATTTTGTTCCACAACAAGCTCCTCAGTTCCTTGATCTTCAGTTTTGTGAAGTTTGTGCTTATGTAATGTCTCCTGTAATTTTATGCAGGACACTTTTTATCTCAGAAAAATCAATATAGTGAGAATAAACTATCAAAAATCATCAAGGGCTAAAATGAAGGCCATAGAGCACCAATCTATACATATAAATTTAGTAATTTTACTAAACAAGAGATAAGTACAAAAAACATATGTGTGTCTACATAATATCCCAAAACTATCTTGCACTGATTACAGTTATTAGAAGCATGTTACTAGTCACTGCTTCAATTTCTTCTGATTTTTTTAGTTTTCACTATTAGGGCCACTTCCATCTGTCTCATTAGTTTTGTATCAAATAAGCTTTGATCCCAAAGCCAGTTCTCATTGCGAATGGTATTTTGTTGCATACAAGATTTTTTTTTTCACTTATATTACTTGTTTGTCTTACCATACAAAGATTAAAGGAATTGCTATTATTTAGTTAAGTAAAACCATCTCTCAATGTTGTTAACTTATTTTACTATGTTTATGTATCCCTAAAGTTTGCTTTTCATATTGTAATTCCTAAATACATAAATGATTGTATTTACAACTACACAAAATTGTATTTCCTTAAAGCTAAAACTTCTTGCTGAAAACTAGTACAAAAGTGTAACACCCTAAAATTTGCTTATTTGGAAATAGAAGTAAAAATGATTTATTTTGAATTTTTTGTGCTCATGAAAATATAGGAAAATACAAAAATTTTATTAAAATAAAATCAACTAAAAGATTAGACACATGAATGATGCATTTACATAATTATGTTTGATTGTGTGGCTTTTGCTGAAAATTCAAATGAATTCAAAAGCTGATTTGAAATTACTTTTGGAAAATAAATTGAGAAAAAGGAAAATTAAAATCCCCCCTTCCCTCACCCACGTCCGGCCTGCTGTCCATGTTCCCACTGGTGGCCCATCTCTCTTTATTTATTTTTGAAAAAAGTCTACTTTTGCTCCTTCAACTTTCGCGAAAGTCTGATTTTCCTCCTTAAACTTCAAAACCAGACAAACAACCTCCCTCAACTTTTCAAACCATGCGCTTTTCCTCCCTGGAGTGGTTTTGATGGTGGTTTTGCTACAGTGACAGTGGTTTTGTCTTTTTCTTTTTTATTTATTTTGGCTAAATTTTTGAAAAATCAAAGTAAATCACAAAAAAATCGTAAAATAGAAAATTTAATTTTGTTGGACTCCACATGAGTAGATCTACACAGTAAATATATAATATGGTATGCTTTAGTACAAAGTTTTTGCTAGTCTTTTTCTTTTTTATTTATTTTAGCTAAATTTTGAAAAATCATAATAAATCATAGAAAAATCATAAAATAGAAAATTCAATTTTGTTAGGCTCTACATGAGTAGGTCTACACAGTGAATATATAATATTATATGCTTTAGTCCAACAAAATAGTTATAGAAGTTTTATTTATGAATTATTTTAATTAATTGCAAAAAAGCATAATCGAAAGCTACAGCAAGAATTTTGTACTAAAATATACCATATTATATGTTCATTTGTAGATCTACTTATGTGGAGTCTAAAGAAATTAGATTTTTCATTTTATAATTTTTCTATGATTTACTATGATTTTTCAAAATTTTAAATAAAAAAAAAAGACTAGCAAAAGCTTTAAACTAAAGCATACCATATTATATATTCATTTTTGGAGTCCCAAAATTTAGATTTTCCATTTTATGATTTTTTATGATTTACTATGATTTTTCAAAAAGTCTGCCAAAATAAATTAAAAAGAAAAAGACAAAACCACCATCGCTGTAGCAAAACCACCATCAAAACCACTCAAGGGAGGAAAAGCGTATGGTTTGAAAAGTTGAGGAAGGTTATTTATCCGGTTTTAAAGTTCAGGGAGGAAAATTGACTTTTGCGAAAATTGAGGGAGGAAAAGTAGACTTTTTGTTTTATGTTTTTCTTGCTACCGTCCCAGCTCTATTTACAGCCCAGCAGCAAGTGTTCTCCCTCTTGTCTTGGTGTCAGCTAGAGCCCATCCATCAGCGCCCACATCTTCTTCAGTCTTGAATCGGACATGAGCAGGAGTGCAGGACTCCGCCCGACCAAAACCCAGCGCTGGAGTTCGCCCCTGCGCCGTTTCCCAGCGAGCAGCTACGCCATGCCGCCTCTCCCCAATCCAAGTCCTAGCAACAGCCGCAGCTCCGCTCAAGCTCTCCGTGCCATAAGTTTTAGATTCTCTACAAGTTTAGGTAAACACTAATCATGTGTTCAATCTTCAAAATGCAAGATAAGATTTAATCTATTATCTTTTTAAAGAAAATTTTGTTTAATTTATAACTTCTTTGTTTTAGATCTGATTTCAGTGATCCAAACGCCTGTGTGATCATAGCAACATATAGATTAGTTTTATAATTTTTCAACCTTTGTATTTGTAATACCCTAGAATGCATAATAGAGTTAGAATTTTTTATATGGACCAAGTGATTTTTTTAGCGAGGATTGATCGGATTTAAGAGAGACCAAAAATTTAAATTTTGTCACCTGATCTAATGGAGTAATGGAGATCACCAATGTGTAGAGCTCGTCGAAATCTATCAGTTTAACTACTCATACAAATTATTTCGAGTTCGTATCATAAAGTTAGCCATATTACAAGTTTAGGAAAAAAAACAGTGACTACTGTAGCTGCGCTACAGTACCCGACTCCCCTGGCTACAGTACCCGACTCCCCTGCCATCGTAACACGCCGCCGCCCCTTTCAGCCACGGAGAGAAAGAAAAAGAAGGGAGAGGGGAGAAGGGAGAGAAAGGAGAAGGAGAAGGGAGAGAAGGGAGAAGCCCTCGCCGCCGCCGCCGTTCGCCGTCATCGTCTTTCATAGTGCCGTTCCTTGAATTTGGTTAGCCATCAACCCCTCCTCTTGTTTTGCCCTTGTTCTTCGTCCCTCGCTGTTCTTGATGGACATATCATGGTTTGCCATAGATTGGATCGATGAGACGGCCGTAGCGGCATAGATCACCGTGAGGTGGAGAAGGGAAGGAAGGAAAGGAGTGAATCATCAGGGATCTTGTCGTTTTATTTCGCTGTGGTTGACCTAGGTAAGGTGCCAAATTATGATCCACTTTCTTAGATTAAGTTTTATAGATCGAATCATTGGATTAGATGGTGTTTAGTTGGAGTAATTCCCGAAATTCTCGAAATTAATTTTCATCCATGTCCTGAAATACCTTTAGACTGAGCAGTGTTTGTTTATCACTGTTTTCGGGCATCTTAGTGGGCTTAATAAATTTTGACACTGTGGACAAAGTTTTAGAGAATTTCAATACCTTTCTTTTGGCACCAATATCACCCTCATAGCCTCTGTATTTTAGGAGATATGATCGTTTACATTGGGCTGTTTTTCAGTGACGAGAATCAGGACAGTTTTAGATCTATTCAGTTTTTCTCCATGATAATGGAAGAATTAGAACTTGTGGTCTAAATAAGAGTTGTAGGATATTTTATAAGCTTTCCATATTATCTTATATCATGTTTTTTGGATAAGTAAATCTTTAGTTATCAATTTAATAAAGTTGCTGTCCTGTTTTGACTGACAGAAAAGTTCAGTTAGCTATATTGGATTTTTGCGCTATCTTGGGAAATTCTTTTGCCAAATTGTATAATACCAAACCTGTAGGTAATAGAGTCTTCTACCATATGGTGTATTTTGAGAATTTTTGAATGCTTCGAGTAGTGTCTATGAAAAAGAGAAGGGACAGTGCTGCTGTCATAGTTTGTAGCAATATGGTAGATGCTTGAACGGCGGGTTTTGGACGTTTTGTTGTGCAATTTGTGATTTGTCTTGTTAGTATGATGGTGGTTGTACTGAGATTTGCTTGTAATCAGGTGGTGCACCTTCGGATCGTGCTTAGCTCTCACCTTTGATCTTCAGTGAAGGCAAGTAAACGCGCTGTGGTCCACATGCTTTAGCTTTGTTGTTTGAATTGCCTCCACTAAATTATGAGTATCTCACACTACCAATATAATCTAAAATTTAAAGTTATTTATTATACATTGAGGTACATGAATTGTTATCTACTGAATCTATTGTTGGACTATGATGTACTTGAAGTTTCTTGCATTGCAACCTTTGCACTTGCACTCTCTCCGTTGGTATGCATTTGGAAGAAACCGTAGCCAAATTGGTGCGGTAAATAAGTACCGTGTGGTTGCAGCCCTCACTCCCTCTTCTTGGGATGTAAGGGTAGAAGAGAAGTCATGCATTTGCATTGCATTATTCATAATTGCATTGCATTGCAATCATTCATATATGCACTTTTAATATATTTAAATTTCTATGAAGCTATTGGTATATCTATGGTGATGTTATTTAAATTTGATGTTTAATTGAACTTGGTTTAAATAACTCAATTAAAGCGGTTTGCTTGCTGAGGTTTTTCATAAACCTCACACGTTATTTTTCCCCTCGGTGAATGAGCTTGGAAGACGCATGCTTGGGGATGGGAGTAGCGACATGTCTGCACATCACTTATGAGTCATACATATCATAGGAGACATGTGCCATAATAATAATATTTTGCTAATGATGGACTAGTTGGTCGTTTGATATTTATCATGTTGGATAATGGTTTAGTTGGATTAAATTATGTTAGTCTGGTGATTGATAAAGTTTTCTTATTATCATATATTATATTCATTGTTGCTTCCGCGTACTACAAGTGTTGGTGTGTGGTAATTCTCCGAAGAATTTGTGGTGTTTCTTCCGGGTGTTACAGTATTGTATTCACTGATTGATGTATTATTTTAATTATAGATTTGTTTGCTATGCATGATAGTCTCTATAGAAATTTGTATGGTGCTTTATAATCATGTCCAGTCGGTGAGCTTTGCGCGGTCAACAGAAAGCAGATTTTTGGAGGAAAAGAGCTAGAAGAAAGGATCTATTTTAAGGCAAGTATAGAATAAGATCTTTCTTGTGGTCCTATACAACTTAATCACCTTTAGTTCATATTACCTTGTCTATTTTAAGGCAAGTATAGCAATAATCATGGACATGTGTCTAATTTGTAACTAGTAAGGATATCCTAGCTTATTGCTATCTTGTACCTTGTCACCTATGGGTTTTGTTGCATATGGGTAGTATTTGCTAGTGCTCAACTAATGAAACATGATCTGAATATTGACTAATAGATATATGCAATGATGATAAAACTTGCTTTTTAGCAACTTGGATATAGGATGAGAGTTATCTGGATGTTTATATGATGCTCTGTGCTCAAAAGGATAGGCCTAGGTTGTAGAATAGTTTCTTGTCTCTCAGGACATGTATAGACTGCATAGATGTGCCACTCTATTAGGGGCTCCATTCGTCTATCTACTAAAACCTAGCAGCTACTAATTAACCTGTTAGAGCAATTTTTGAAATACTTCATAATGAACCCTATCAACCTCCCTTGGAAGTGGGTCAAGAAGCTAGCTGTCTTGGGCAAAGGGGCAAATCCGACTCACGGTGAAAGTGTACAATCTCTGTAGAGTGTAAAACTAATATATCAGCCATGCTCATGGTCACGAACGACCTGAAAAACTAAAGGAATAATGATGACATTATGATGCCAGATAATGAGATGAAAGTGTTGATGAGACAAAGGTTGCTTCTATTAATGATCATGTGGTTTATTTGGGGCTTAAGCATAGCCTTATCTTACTTAATGTTAAAGTGCTAACCGCACCAAACCAGTGCCATGCCTTTTGAGCCTTATAGCCCCATGTTATATTCGTTGAGTGTACTTATGCTTACCATTACTTTTCACTTGGATAAAAATCTCAGATGGGTACCAGATTGTTAGTCTTAAGGAATTAGGCTTGTGATCAACCAGTCAGCTGTCCTTGTAGAGTAGATTCTTCACCTAAAGATCAGAGTGTCTTTCCGCTATTTGCTATCTAAAGTCTTTGTACTTTTTTTTTTTGAGAAAAGTCTTTGTACTTGTACATTATATTATAAGCATTGTCTTTTGATATTATCTCTATTTATAGCTATATGTGAGATTTGACTATTCCTAGGCTCACATATAGTGTGTATCTAGTTTTGTTCTTAAAACCAGGTGCTACAATAAGCTAATACAACCCATAATAACACTAACAAAAGTTCTACAATATTTTTTTGAAATGAGTATATTCAGGTTAGAATTAGGTCACCTTAATTAACAATAATCTTAATATTATTATATTCTCATGTAAATTAGATTTTACTTTTGAAATTTTTTTGGTACAAAAGTATTTGAAATTTAAATTTATTATTGTTTATTAGCCATCATAGAATGTTATTCTAACCCAAAAGGGTAGGCTCGATAACTAATGATGATTGTTCTATAGTCATGCTAAGATATTTTGCAGCACATGTCCATCTTTGTCGTGGATTTTGGCTTGATTCACTAAAGGCATAAATAATCACTTGTGAAGGCGCTTTAGATGAAGCCAAACTGTACATTGAGGTCACAAATGCTGTAGTAGACCTCAACGAGATGATTAAAACAGAATATGGGTCGTCTAATGTAGAGTTCAAATGAGGAAGTTATATGGTCACTGGAGCATCTCACATGCCAGTAAAATTGGACCACCAAGTTTTTGATACTAGAGTATTCGATTTTGGCAAAGCAGGTACCATCTAGTTTGTATGCCAGGTCACCCTGGACCTCTCTCAGGGCAACACCTCCCCATCCTATAAATATAAAAGGAACAAGGACAATTCAAACACACCTGACCAAACCAATTTATGACCATACATGGCTTTCTAGAATCAATTGCCATCCATCAACTAACTCGATGACCATAGGTGGCACCCTAGGATTGCTAGCCGATGTAGGGCACACCGTCAACATCGATGGTTTCATGGGTCTCTCCTAGGTGAGAACTTCACAGCTCATTGCTACTTTTGCTTGCAAATTAGCCCTTCTTCATCAAGTAAGCACAAATTTACCTCATTGCTAGTTCCCTAGTAAACGCACTAACCCAAATATCCATCACCACGTGAGGGTGATAGTTACTCCTCGAGAGCAAAACCTGAGGAAACTGGCTCATCTTGTTTTGGCAGACAAAGTTGTAAAGTTGTATTACTCATCTACCAAATGCTTTAGTGTTTGACCAACCTTTACGTCAACAAATATAAAATTTCTATAGGATTTCGTGTGATTTTGCAATGTTTGATCATCATAATCCATGATGCATGATGACCTCCTCCGCTATGGTCTCTATGTATATGTTAGATGATGCATTGGTGGTATAGTATTTTAATACCTCGATGATAGATGCACATGCGTTCATGTAATGGTAATACCTATTGCAATTGTTGAGATTCCAAGTTGTAAAAAAGTCTCCACAAAAGGAAGGTCTAAAATAGATGGAAAAATTAAAATGGTACAGAATAGGGAACTGCAGCTTAGGTGGTGGTGGAGGGGTGAACTTAGGACTCCAACTACTAGTTTTCAAATCGATCTTGGTGCTAATGTTCAACGTATTAATGTTTTTCATGTCGGCAATACTTGTGAGCATATATGAGTATAATATGCATAGTGTATATATGGCGCGCATGCCTATACTTAATATAAGGCATTAATAAGAATAAATAGTTACACATACCGGGAGCCAAATGCAGCTTATAAGGATAGCCAAACAGAAGAATGATACACACAAACAAGGTAAGAGATATGGGAACTTGGAGCACACACACAAAATTAGGGACTTAATATATAAGACAACTAACTGAACTTTATAGTACAATAACAGAGCATGTGCAACAAAAAAATTAAATACCTCCCAAATATTGAATTGGTAGGAAATAACTTTGGATATTTTTCTACTGGCTGCCAAAAAAGTAGTACCACGATAAGATTTATGTAGAAACAATATAGAAACCTTAATATGGCAATAATCTCTCATGGGATACCTGTGCGAGGTATCCACCAATAGCAGGTCCAATAATAAGACCTATTGCCCATGATGTGGTAACCTAGTAACAAAATTAAAGAAAATGTAAGCACCACAACCTAACATGATGCATTAAAACAACAAAAAACATGGCATGTATTATCGTCTGAAAACTTACAAGTGTTAGTCCAATAGCTTCATGCTCAATTCGACATACTTCAACAGCATAAGCCTACATGCAAATATTAAATGGTAAAATACTAACAATACTAACATTATTGAATACCACCATAAAGCTATAATAGCTCAGTTGTCATACTCTTATTGTGCCAAGCAAGCCATTTAAAGAACCTAGAAGGAATCGTGTTGCTATCGCCATCCAATAATTTACACTTAATCCAAATAAAGTGTTGAACAAAAGCCTAAATATAAATAATAAGGAAGATGAAATCAGAGATAGGGCAAAGATAGTTCAAATGCATGTCTTGACTAATATCTTAGTTCAATCTGATGTAAAAATAGAACATAAACTAACGTGGAGATAATTGCAAGAACGATAACCGGCTTCCTCCCAATACGATCTGCTATCATTCCCCAAGCAGTGGAAGTTAGAGCTCTACCGAGCATATATGAAGCACCTACAAAAATATGAATATGACATTTGACAAGTTTTCTAACGAGTATATCAAATAATTAGTGGCATGCATGCATGCATGTATGAAGGTTTAGAAAAGTAGAAACACTATAATCATTTGGAAAGTTCTTATTACCTACAAAACCAGCATAGAATCCAATATCCTCTACTCTTTCGGCAATATGCAAGTCTCTTATCTGTTTGAGAAGCAAATGCATAATATATTTAGATCCCTTGATTGCACAATGAACTAAATTATATAACTAAGGCACATTTTGATGATGTGTGGACACAAGAAGACAATAGAATGAATACCACAAGTTTCTAATACATGGTTGGTTATGGGTGCTTTATAAAAAATATACTTGTGACTATTATGGCACGAGGAGACTGCAACATCACATAACCAAGCCAACCAAAAAGTCCGTAATAACATGTGCAAGGTAATGTTGAGATATTATAGTATCCACAATAAAATAATCATACCATGAAATATATGAAGGGAAACAATATTGATATTGGCAAACCTAAAATAAAAGGGAACAAATAGTTAGATTTAATAGCAAAAAATGCGCACAAAATTCTTATATAAAGAAATAAAGGAAATAAAAGGGAACAAATAGTTAGATGGAATAAGACTGCAACATACATAAAATTCTTATATAAAGAAATAAAGGACAAGAGCATTATGACAGATCAGTTTAAACTGCATATCTTTATGCAGAATTCCACAACAAATTTTAATGCCAAAGAGAATTGCTATTGCGCCTTTTCCTTTCATACATGGCAATACAGGAGAAACATGTGAAAAATCCTACTCTAGCCGTCCAACTTTAGCAGCATCTATTTCAGGACTAAATTTTGGCCCCTTCACTTCAGGAGGTATTACTGAATAGTACTTTTACTAAAAACTATAGACCTATAGTGAATGTAAAAGATGACGTACTATTAGTTCCTTTTTGGTGTGAAAAAGAAGGCCTTCAACCCCAGGCTGTCAATTTGTTTTGTTGTGAATATTGTATATTGAGGAGATGCCATGGGATGTTCAATGAACTGGCAACACCTCGTTGGCCAATAACATAATATAAGCTGCTAATCAGCCACTCTGTTTCTTATGGGGGTTGGTGCACTCTGTTTCTTATGGGGGTGCACTCAGTTTCTTATGGGGTTGGTGTTTTTGAGGAATTTCTTTATAAAGTATCATTGGTCGAAAGAATCAGTAGCTAAAAACTCAATTTTTGTGCGAATTTCCGGTGATGAATGAGGCAGTAGCAACAACAGAAGGTGCAGACTAACCAAGTCACTATCATAGACATCAGCAGTAGTACTTGAGGAAGGAACAGAACGGTACTCATTTTGCGAGCATCTCCAACAACTCCTCAAATGAGGTTGCTATTCTTATTAATTTGACAAAAACATAAAAATCCCTCTCCAACAACTCCTCAAACCAACTTGCTATTTATCCCAAGTTGCTATTCACGGGCCTCGCGCGCGTATATATCCGCGCGTGGAAAGGACTTGCTATCGAGAGAAGTTAGCGGGGCTCTTCATTTCTTAGCGGGGCTCTTCGTTTGTTTAGCGGGCCTCTTCGTTCGCTTAGCGGGCCTCTTCATTCGTTAGCGGGCTTTTCGTTTTGGCAAGTGAGTTTTAAAGAGTTGTTGGAGACAAGTCTTTTTTTCACTTGCCAAACAAATTAGCAACTAGCTAAAACTTAAGATTTGGCAAGTTAATTTTAAAGAGTTGTTGGAGATGCTCCCCAAACTATACCAATAATGAATCCAATTGAGATATGAATCATTTGAATACAAAATTAATTAATTAAAGTTTAAGTGATATGACAATGCATCTGGTCACATCTGGAGCATATCCTAAATCCTGATCGAGCACCCACCTGATGAGTCTGATGAGTGAGAGCTACAAAGTTTTTTTAGCACAACGAACAGAGAGAAATTGCCAAACGCATGACACACAACCGAATGAGCATCTGTGTACGCTCGCACTTACAGTTGACGAGGATGATGATCCAGATATGGAAGAATTGGCCGTAGGGAATTCCCGGGTTCTCCGCCTTCCTCCGGTCGTTGGCGCACCCGGGGCATCCGTCGAAGTACACCACCGGGGGCTTCCCCTCCAACAATGGCGTCGTTGCCTCGCCGCCGCCGACCATCTTCTCCCTTCCTTCCTCCGTATCTCTCACTCGCGATGGCTATATAACAATGTGTGCAAGTGCTGTTTTTTTTTTTTTTCGGGATCAACGAACTAGACTCAGAATATATACATCCTGGACCTGTTCAGTTTCAGTGTGGCAGACACTTACTGAGTGAGATATATCACCCAACCTTGTTGGACACTTACTGAATTATTGATGGCAGGGACAGGGAGATGTGTATATTATGGTGGTTCTTTGAGCTGGCTGTACCTGTCTGTATACCCAATCAGAGAACAGGGAGTACTTTATAATTGAGCTGCAGCCAACAAACGTATGGAACATGGTAGCTTAGCTAGCGGACAGTGATCTGCTGCTGGATCGGCGTCGCCATGCATGCTGTTTCTTTAGATGTCGTCGGAGTTCTCACGACGTCTCTTCTTGTTAGCCTCAATTGTTACCTACTCGACTTGGAATATGCTGTTCACACGTGCTGATTTTTTTTCAGGGTCAAGGAACTAGATTCAGAATATATATACATCCTGTGGATGGACTCTCTCTTCAGTTTCAGTGTGGCTGACACTTGCTGAGTGTGAGATAGCTCACCCAACCTTTTTGTACGCAGGCTATTTAATGAATTTATTCATGGCAGGGACAGGGAGATGTGTATGTATGATTTTTGTTCTTTGAGCTGGCTGTACCTGTCTATACCCATCCGATCGAGAACAGGGAGTACTCACTCCGTCACTAAACAACTATCGTTCTTGCCTTTTATAAACAAAAATAGAAACTACAATTATTTTGAAACATGCAGCCAACATTACCCCATTCGCTTTAGCTTATCAACCGGTTTATCACCTGTTGTATCAGCTGGATTTGCAGGCTGCTATACAAGGCCAAATGGGCTGCCAAGTTTGGCATGGCGGTGCTGTTGTGCCGTAGCATGTAGTGTCGTCGTGTCATCATCTCAGTTCTCGGCCTAGACACGACATTACGGCCTCGCATTCGTGCCATGCCAGCACTATAAGCACGATGGCCTAGAGTGTACCCCTATCGGCCCGGGCGTTGCCGTCACCAGTGACGGCGGCCTAGAGTGTGCATCGGCTCAGGCGTTGTCATCGCCCTGGTGCCGCCGTCACAAGGAGCGACCTCGTCATCAATGTTGCAATCCACAGCTCGCGTCATCGTCGACACTGCCCTTGTCGGCACTGCCCCAGAGCTGGCTACTACGACTGGGACATTCCACGTCACCGAAGCTACCACGGGGACGCTCCTCGCCGAGCGTCACCACTGCAGGGACGCCCTTCGTGGCGCGCGCGCGCCAGCGCAACTACGTAAGCCTACGCCACCTCCACCATGCAGATGCAGGGCCTCGCCATACCACTGCCTTTGTTTTGCGCACGCTCATGCGAGGCCACGCCGCACTGCCGCCTCCGACGCGTGCTGGCATGGGGCCACCACCACCATGACCTGCTCGGCTGCACGTGAGGTCGTGAGGGAAGCAGGAGGGGGGAAGGAGAGAGACCTAAGTCTAGAGTTTTAGTGAGGGATGAGCTTATATATTGAACCCAATGAATGGAATCAATCCTAAGGCCATCCAATGGTTCAAACCTATCGGTCCAAATCGTGTCAGCCCAATAATTATGTCGTGCCTGGGCCGGCATTACGGGTCAGAGTTGGGGTTCAAGCACGATACCAGCGCTAGGCTGTGCCTGGCACGAGCACAATGGGTGCCAGGTCAACTTGTGCTTGGACCGCGCTTTTTATTGTCGTGCTAGTGCCGGTGTAGTGGGCCTGGCCCATTTGGCCAAGTGTACGAGCTGCTGGATCGTCTCATCACCATGCATGTTGTTTCTTTAGTTGTCTGACTTCTCGCAAACATGTCCTTGTTACGGGGATGTGAGTGCTAAGGCACGTTTGGACGTACCACCCACACCTGTGCAGTAGATCGGCTTTACAAACAAATTAAAAAAGATCCCCACCCCACCTCATCCACACCCCGTGGCATGGCCCACCTCTACCCCCACCGAGCCTCCTCCACAAGCTCCTATCGAGCCCCTTTCGCATGCCAACATAGTAGAAAAAAAGGGAGAGTGTGCGCTCGCATCGATGCCATCATCTCCTGATGCGCCCCTCCACCGACCATAGCACATCTCCACAGTCTAAGGAGGACAGGGAAGCAAAAGGAGAGGAGGGAACACTGCAGGCAGCAGAAGGCGAAGAGGAAGATAAACACCCGATAGCTTTTGAAACATCCAAATACAACACTTACAACATATGTATGAAGACAGATGAAACATTGTCGGTGTTTCGTGAAAGCACCAACTAGTAAATTTATAGATACGCGTTTATATCCGGATGGTTCGCTAAGAGGACACGGGAAGTATACTGGTTCGGGCGTGAGGCCCTACGTCCAGTTCGAAAGGATCGTGTTACTTAGCGGCGGTTCATAATAGGGGTTACAACCGGTTCGGGAGAGGGAGGGGCTCCCAAGTCTCTGATTGAGTGAGGTGCCAATATCGTGGCGTGTGTGTGGTGTGTTTTCGCTATTTGTTCGGGCCTGTCTAGTGAAATGGCTCGCCCTCCCTTTTATAGATGAAGGGAGGGTACGGCCTTACATGAAGGAAGTATGGGCGTGCCGTGTGGAAAAAGGAAAAAGGACAATGGTGAAGTGGCTCGTCTGCCTCCCTGGAGTCGGGGAGTCCTTCCCTTGTGTTGTACGCATTGGTCGCTGGTGAGGTCATATCGCCGGAGTGTCTGCCCATGCCTTAACAGTGGACGGAGAGGCTGAACAGTTGATTGGAGCGTTTGGAGTATTATCCCGAAGTTAATGACGTCGTACAGTTCGGGAGTGGGTCGTGATGGACGGGCCGTCCGGACTGTCAACCGGGAGGGTGATTAGACGCCGAGCCACACCCTGCCTCTGATTAACAGTGCGGTCAAGGAGTCGAATCACGCCCTGCACTGACCCACAGTGCCGCTGGCATCCGCTTCCATGCCCTGCACTGCCGCACAGTGCGGTCAAGATGCTCCTCTCCCGTGCCCTGCGCGGGGCGCAGACGGGGAGGGTACGGTTTGACTGGTCGCGTTGCAGCGAGGTCGTGGCCCAAGCGTGGAGTGCAAGCCTCGGGCGGCTTCTCCGCGAAGACGCCAACGAGGGGTCGTGCGAGCCGCGGTCTCCCGGGCCAAGACCCCGGGAGTCCTTTAGCCCCCGGGGGTCGCACGAGCCGCGCGCCCTGGGGTCGAGTCCCCGCCAAGCATGGCGTAGTGCATCCGCGGGCTTTCGCCGCAGCCTCCTAGTGGGCCGTTGGAGCGCCGGCCCACCTGGTCCGGCTTTCGTAGGCCGGTCACGGGCCATTAATGATTTGCCTAATCTTATTTAGCCGGGGGCCCAACAGGCCGGTTGTTTGGCCCCTGACAAACATGCATTTGCAACATGTATGTGGAACATATATACGAAACATCCAAATAAAAACACTTGCAACATGAAAACCGCGTGCTGCAACTGCATAACAGCTGAAAACATTTTGGCACATGCAATGCCTAGATAAAAAAAGGATTGCAAAACATGCGTATAAATACTATAGAAACATATGAAACATCTTGAACAAACGGTTGAAACATGAATATGAAACTATTGCAATATATGCAACATTCATCGATCTACTTTTACAATATCTATATAATTCACTGCAACATACCTCTAAAACATATGAAATAATTGAAACATACAATTACAATATGGGGGGAGGGAGCCTGGCGTGGGGAACGCCATGATGCCAGGGTGGGGGAAGGAGCCGTTGGGGGTGGCAAAGGAGGACGCGAGGTTAAGAAAGGAGTGTCTCGGGCATGGGTGGCACCGGTTAGTAGCTTGGGAGGACGTGCCAGAGTGCGGCCCAAGCAAGGGCAGCGCTGCGCTGGCGTGCAGCTTGAGAGGGAGCACTGGAGGCATCAAGAGAGCTACAGAGAGAGAGAGAGAGGAGCAGTTGATGCATGCAGAGTGGAGCGAGTGGAGGAGGCACGAGTTGATTTTGGTTTTTTATTTACAAGATATATGTCTATTCGTTGCACAGGCCAAAGTTTTTTCTAGGAAGACTGATTTTTCCAGAAATTTAGTCATCAAAGTTTAAAAGTTTGACTTTAAATAATATTGGGGTATAGCAATGGGGCGGCCAGATGGGCTTATATTTTTTTTTTTTTTTTTATTTATTAGGCGAGCGGGCGCGAACAGGAGGGGGCAGCGGGGTGAGCCAGCACACCATGTCCGGAAGCAACGACATCCTAATGATCTCATTACCGAAAAACGAAGAAAAAGTGTAGCTGAAACTCTTCGTAGGGCAAATTGTTCTCCGATCTGCATTCCAGTCCAATTATTAACAGAACTTGAACTTTCATCGAAGGCCAACCAAATTATACATGCTCAGCAAATAAAAGCAGCCAACTCCGTTCTGTTCTTCGTGAAGAATAATAACACCAGCCGTCTGGTGTGAACTCTGAAGGGCATGTTTATGCCGTTTTGCTTCACTAGCGCAGGACTAGTCCATGTGAATGATCTTTGTTTCTGGAACTAATCAAAAAATCAATTCCTATCAAATTGCTCTGGCACGATCATAAATGGCTTGAATGTGAGCACAAGTCCAAGAAACTCCACGACGTTCAGAAGAAAGAACACCATCTGATCACCTGTATGTGGATTGTGGAATCAGAAGAAAATTGCACCAGAGGGACAAAATCCTAAAGGTCAGATGCAGCAACCATATAGACAAAGAGTGACTTCATATATATGGTTCCACTCATTCTCATTGTTCCTAATGATAACCAAGCCTAATTAGGTGAATCGTTGGACCCAGTTTATGAGAAAGGCAATTAATATCCAGAACAAGAATATAGTCAAAAAAACAAAACAATAATATAATATAGCATGTGAATGCATCAAAAAGATAAAATTTGACCTGGAAAGAGGAAAGCCTGCTGGCGTTTCTGTGCCCAAGAAAACCTGCATTTGCAGGTATTAGTTAGTCATAAATTAAGATGCAAACATGGCTAAGAAAGTTTGTCAGTGCTTTGGGAGTACTACAAATCCAAGAATATTCTAACTGAGATCTAATGAAATTGAGTAACCAAGTATATACTAACACAATGCCAGCCCCAGCAGGAGCGACTGCCTTGAATAAGGACATTACTGTCATGGACAGTCCATTTGCAGCTCCTCTTTGGTCTTGAGGCTGAATAATTGCACAGAGATCATCAGTCAATCTCATAATTGTAGGATGCATTCCACAAAATGGTACTGAAATTGATTTGAAGTTATATGCACATACCACAGCGTTATTTTGAAGGATGAAACTGCTTGTGATGATAGTAACCTGATACATTATATTGTGGATAAAATGATTAACATGAGGTCCAAAAATTCTAAGTCTCCAAGTTTATATGAGTCTGTAAGTCCATTATGAGGGAACCACTCCCGATAACAGCACATTTATTTTTTAGAATATAAGAAAGAAGTGCTATAATGGACAGTATCTGTTCTGAACATCAAGGTAATGGATAGGCGATAAGAAAAATACTCACACCAAGATTATTTTTTAATACCGATGCAATATTCAGAATGATCGATAGTCCAGTTCCTGACAGGTATGTCATATAGGGATATGCAAAGAGAAGAGGTATGCACAGAATCTGCAATATCATGCACCACATATAAGACATGCAGCCAAATGAGTTAAAGCTTATCAACATAACAACAGTTTTTACTCACAGCTGCGATTTGAGAACACTTGATAGGTCCAAGAATTTTATTGATATAAGGATATACAGAGAGTTGATATACAAGAAGACTGACACCTGGAAATGCAAGAGGCAGAATAGTGTGATTTGTCAGTGTTGATATAAAAAAAATAGAAAAAGTCAGTGTAAATAACAGTGCCGTCGAGAAGAAAAAAAACAATAGCTAGAAAAAGGGAAGACTTTGAATACTCTGTATTAGCAGTTCACGTCCCCTATGGATAATAATGGACAGCTAGTCAAAGTTTATAGTAGTATATAGTTTTAAAATATACTTCTAGGAAAATATGTGTGATGCCAGTTATTTCTTAGCACCTTTTTAAGTTGTGATAGAATAACCAGTACACACAATACAACACTAGCAACACTCATTAAATTCAGTACCAAAATAAAGTGTTACCTGTTATTGAAAGCACTTGACCTACATCCTGAGATGATAAGCTAAGGCCACCATATTTCTTATCACTTTCAGCCCATAAAGAGAACACCTAAAGTCATAATAGTAATTAGTTCATAAAGCCCAAAATTAGTGTATTAAGTAGTATAATAATGTAATCACTACAACATAATAGGCAATTACTACCAGTTTATGACTACAACCAGTAGTGATAGGCAGTACTATCATTGTCAGTTGTAGCCACTAATCGACAGTGAAAGTCCACATGACTTCAACCATTAGTGATAGTCTATTTTCTAAAAAAAAAATCTTTTCATATGAGGTCAGGTGTTAGTTGACATTTTTTTAGTTCGAGGGGTTCATATGTTCAAATATTCAATATAAATTCTCGTATCAAATTTGAGATGGTTAACAATGTGAATGAAGACAAAGTCAACATAAAGGTTATCGTACTCAATAGGTTGTTGTACTCAATGAGCTCTAAAACTTTGCAGTTAACAAATTTTCCATTGAGATCATTTAGAGTGTTAAATATATAATATAAGATTTGTAAATGTGTAGTTAAAAGAGTAGTAGTTGTTTTATTTTCACAAGTGTTGCATAGTTCAACTGGTATGGACACTCGAGATAATCTAGCATAGTGAATATTTGTCATTAGCTACTATAAGTCGATTTTTCTTTTGCTTCTACAAGTTGTTTGAGGTAATTGATTGTGTGGTTACAAGTAATCTCCAATTCTAGGTTGTTCATTTATTCATAATTGTAAGTTAATACATACACTTCCACTTAACATTGTGTTGAATACTTAAAAACAAAATATTATATCTGCAAGAATGTAAAAATAATTCAAGAACACGATTAGTCATTGAATAATCCAAAATTAACTATGTGTAGGTAGCAAGTAACCATTTGACAATGATATCAGGAGCAGGTTATATTTTCAGATATTCTGTCCATCTATGCAAAACAGTTTATACGTATCAAATTAAATATGCCTAGGCATATTTTTAGATCAAATACATGTTTGGAGAATATATAATTAATAGACACATCGCATTTAATATGATTTTTGAAACTATAAGAAATAAAAAGTAGAAATATACCTCTGTATAAGCCATATCATGAAAGGAGAAGACACAATACATAATTATGGATGACATCAATGGCCAATTCTTGAACAAACTCTTCTTGTCATCCAAGCTAGAGATTTTTTCAACCTTCTCTTTGTAGTCAACCGTATGGGCCTCCAAAGCTTCAACTATTTTATTTTCATTTTCATGAACTTTATGCTTGTGTAGTGTCTCCTAAAAAGATTTCAAGGTACTTTACCATATAATGCTGAAGAATAAATTCGAGGGACACAAGTCGACATCTTATGGAGTCCCTCATTATTTTCTATCGTATATCATACATCATTATACCATTTATAAAAAGAAAGGACATACCCATTTACCCAGTGCTGAAAGTCCCCACACAAGGTGGAGTATAGGGAAGGGAAATTATATGCATCATTATACTAGTTTATTTTGCAAGGAGGTTGATTCAGACCCTCAACCTTATATGAAACTAAAAAAGGGAAAGGTGTCCCCTCACAGAGAGAAAAAAGAAGTTTGAGCTCGACCTTAGTACCGTGCAAAAGTTGTTCATTGTTGAAACAAATTAGCACCAAACTCTCTTTCTACAATATAGATAGGACTCATGTGTTTTTTAGTGTGTCATATATACTCAGATGATCTTGAATATCAATTATGGCCTGTGGACAGTATATATGTGAATGTCCGATGTGTTTGAGATTGTGGGTGAATGTCTGACGTATTTGATGGTGCAATATATTATAGATTGGAGCATACAAGCATGTAAAGATTGTGCAAAAGCACAATCATGAGTATGAAAATTATACTAACATACCGGCATCCATATGCAGCTTGCAAGAACAACAACAGCAAAGAGTGACGTGCACAAGCAGGGTAAGAAATATGGGAACCTGTCAAGTTTCCACCAAATGTGAGTATATTACAGATATCAAGAAGTATATGAAATATTCTAGTTTCAATAAAAGAAAGAATACCTTCCAAAGAATGAGTCTGGTGAAAAGATGTTTGGAAATTTTTCTGCAGGCTGGCATAAAAGAATTGGGTTACCAGGTTACCATTTGTAATAAATCATAGAGTAAAACTGTTAGATTCTCTATTATACCAGTGCAAGGTAGCCTCCAACAGCAGGTCCAATGATCAGACCTATCCCCCAAGCTGTGCTGACCTACAATCACAAGAAGTTCAACTTTAGAATAAAAACAATTACAACAAGAGAAGTTAAAATTTTATTCATATATATTTATATTACAAGTGATAGTCCCAGAGCTTCATGTTCAGGTCGGCAAATTTCAATAGCATAAGCCTGAAAAATTTAGCCATAAAAAGGCATCAGCTGACTACACTCACATAGAAAAGTATTGAACAACATGCAAATTTACCTACTTTAATTGGCCCAAGCAAACCATTTAAAGCACCAAGGAGAAATCTTGTAGCTATTGCCATCCAATAACTAGTGCTAAGCCCAAACAAGGTATTAAATATGACCCTGCGCTTGTTAACAAGATTTATTTGAGAATCACGTTACAGAGTGAAATACATTATAAGATAGGAACGAAAGAATTAATGCTTTAGTCAATACTGATGGAAGCAAAAATATTTACTAACACAGATAAAATGCCAACCATGACTACTGGCTTTCTCCCAATACGATCTGCTGCTATTCCCCAAACAGTTGAAGTCAAGCATCTACCAAGCATAAATGAAGCACCTGAAAATGTGTCCAAAAAAAGTTTAAAACATCATAATCAACCATCTCACATGTGAATCAAGGACAAACCCACAAATCCAGCATAGAAACCAATATCTTCTGTTCTTTTTGCAACATGCAAGTCTCTTATCTGAGAAAGGGGGTAAGCTTGTTAGCTAAAACAAATTAATAGTTCTATTACTGAATTATATATTGGTGCACAACAAAGAAATATCCTTACAATGATTCAGGTTAAGAGGAATGATGACACATACCATGAAATACAAAAAAGGGAATAATGATGACACCGGTAAAGCTGAATAGAGTAGGAGAAATATGTGTTAATAAATGTACAGTGAACTTTATGCAAAAGACAAAAATAAAAAATCATAAGGACAGCTAAAATGATTCTATAGTCAGCATTCGTCAGCACTAATTAGAAAATGTTTATCCAGCACGGCAACAAGTAAAGGTGCTTACATGGAATGGGGCAGTAAAAAGAAAAAAGAAAAATAGTTTTTTTTTGTAAATATCAAGAAAATTATTGGTAAGTGTTTCTAATAAGATTATTTTAGAGTGCTTGAGCATGACTTTTTTTTTGTAATTATAACAGTGCTCTCCAGATGGCTCTTAGTAGTACCCTTGACATATATAGTAATGACCTTCCTCGATCTCGTACATCTGAATGTCTAATAACCACCCAATTCCTCTGAACTTCTGACCGCGAAAAGAAAAAGAAACTTTCCTAGAATATCAAGAGATATACAAGCCAGGATAATAATTTTTTTCCATTACTATCTTAGGAGAAAATAGAAGTAGGTTATTGGAAGGACAGGATTCCGATCCATACCAGAAGAAAGGCAGATGATCCAGACATACAAGAACTCCTTGTATGGTATCCCCTCTTGGAGATCCTTCTTCTGGGCGTAAGCACAGCCTGGGCACCCCGGATGGTACTTCTTCTCCAGCAACGGCGAAGTGCTGCTGATCTCCTCCTCCATTATTGGCGGCGACAAATGCAATCCTCAACTCCGACGAGCTCTTTGCTCACAGAACAAAGAAGAGGACGTGCTATTTCACCCTCTTTTTTATAGAGAAGAATAGGTGTCGTCTTTGCTAGTAGTGCGTGCTGTATATCTGTGGAGTGTGAAGTTCCCCAAGATGATAGATCGACAACTGTATGTAAGCATGTATATACCGGGTCAAGATCGCCAAGAAGAGAATAAGACGACGGCAACTGGAGGACAGGAGGAGGAAGCCAAACGGAACTGCACTGCGCCGTTGCGATCTCTTTGGGTGGCTTGGTTTGGTGACCCATACCGTGCCAAAGCAGTTGCGTCACGCGTTGCGTCATCCCCACAGACAGACTAAAACATGCAGATGGAGACGGCAGCCGCCAAGGATAGATCGCAGGCGCGGACAAATATAGGGGTATCTGGGTTCCTCAGGAGCATCTTCAGTAGTGCCTGAGAATTTTTGAGTCCTAAAAACCAAAACTTTCTAATAGTTTTCTTATTTGCTAGTGAAGACATACGCGTGTGTCATCGTTTTCTGAACATATCGAGCTCTTTCTTTCTTATTTGTTGTATGTAACTCTAGATTTGGAAAGTTTTAAAATTGGATTTGAGATGGTTAACAAATCTTTTTTTCTCAACCCCACATTGATGTGCTCTTGAGTACAAAGAACAACCATCGCCGAACATAGAGCCTCGATACCCAATCAAAATACATCGGTATGTCTTTCTCTTCTCGAGCCATTTTTTTTTTTTTTTTTTTTGGGAACATAAGCTTCATTTCTTAAAAGGAGTCATTACAATCTGAAAGCAGACAACGCTGCAAGAAGCTAGGAGGATCAAACCATACATAAGACTGCAGGAAGGACGAAGCATGTTGCGCGCACAGGTGAGCCGCACAGTTTGCTAATCTATTAACATGGCGTAATTCAAAGGAGGTGAAGCTGGACACTAGCTCTTGAACTTCGTCGATGATTGCAGCAACTTCTGAACGTTGGTTCCTTCTGTTTTGCCACAACCAAACCAGTTCTAAAGAATCAGATTCAGCAACAATCTTCATTTGCGTACCTTCTGGAATTAGCCGCAGTCCATCTCTGAGTGCCTCTGCTTCCGCTAGGAGCACAGAGCCTACCGTGTTCATCCAACGTGCTGAAGCTGACCGAAAGCGTCCATCACTGTCTCGCAACACGGCCCCCGTTGCACCCGTGCAAGACTCTTGTGAAAAGGCCCCATCTGTATTTAGTTTGAAGACTCCTTGCTCCGGTGGCATCCATCTCACAGGTTGCTGCATCCCGCTCTCTTTGTTACCACTGGTGAAGGTGGAGAGATGATCACACGCTTCCAGTGCCCATTCCATCGCTATGCTTGGGTCAATCGGAGCTTTACCATGTCTTCGATCATTCCGACTAAGCCACAGCGACCACATTCCACAAAGGATAACACCTCTATCTTCCTCCTTACAGAAATAATTCTCGAGCAGATCCCTTGTCCATGTTCTTGGGCAAAGCCGGGGAAGCTTGATGCCCGTGCGAGACTGGAGCTTCTCCCAGAAAATTGTGGCAAAAGTGCACTGTGTGAGGGCATGAAAGGTGGTTTCATCCTCCTTTCCACAGAATTCACACGTCCCAATTGGTTCGATGTGCTTCCGATGAAGATTTGCTCGACAAGGGATAAAATCATGTGACACTTTCCACCAGAACACTCTCACTTTCGGTGGAATCTTACTTCTCCAGAGTTTGAGCCAATGGGGATCATTGTTTGCAGCAGAGTGTGCAGTTCGATCTTCTCCATGATCTCTTTCTTGGGTTTCTTGTTCCTTCAACATACGATAGGCCGAGCGAACAGAGTATAGGCCGTGTCGTTCCCCAGACCATGCCCAGTAATCACTCTGTCGCTGTCCCAAAGGTATCCTTCTGACTGCCTGTGCATCAATATGCAATAGATTTTGGTCCAATGCTATTTCGTCCCAACTCCTACCATCTGTCGCCATAAGATCACAGATCCGAACTGCAAATGCAGTTTCCTTTGGACAAATCGGTTTCAAGCCAATGGCTCCCGGAATCCATCGATCCTGCCACACATTAGTTGTCTCCCCATCACCGATCCTTCTCACCAGGCCACAGTGTAAGGCCTTCCTACCAGCCAACAAAGCTCTCCAAGTGTGAGAGGAATTCCGTTTGGTCTTGGCTGTGAGAAAGTCACCAGTAGGGAAGTATTTCCCTTTGATCACCCGAGCACATAGAGTATTTGGTGCTGTCATAAGCCTCCAGCCCTGCTTTCCTAGCATCGCCAAATTAAAAAGTTTCATATCTCTGAATCCCATACCACCTTGGCATTTTGGTAGCGTAAGATCCTGCCAACGCCTCCAGTGTATGGCGCGGCTGTCCACTGCTCCACCCCACCAGTAATTGGAAGTAGCCGAGATGATTTTCTTCCGAGTCCTTGATGAAAGAAGGAAGCAATTCATCGGATAAACAGCTGTTGCCTGTGCAACCGACTTGATGAGCACTTCTTTTGCTGCTCCACTAAGGAGCTTTTCGCTCCACCCACCCATCAGCCCCCGGATTTTTGCTGGAACTGACTCAAATGCTTCCGTAGTGCTCTGCCCAACCGCTGTGGGTAGGCCAAGATATTTTTCACACAGTGCTTCTGTACCAATGCCAGTAGATTGTTTCATCTCAGCTTTCATGGCATCATCACAATTAGCACTGAAGAAAATAGCAGACTTTGAAATATTCACCATTTGACCTGAGCCTTCCTGGTAGGAACGAAGGATGTCTGCTAGGCGCAGCCCACCCCGTTCACTAGCCTGAGTGAAGACTAGACAGTCATCAGCGAACAATAAATGGGAAACCCAAAGTGCATGGATTCCCACCCTAATGCCTTTTGCCAAGAATTGCGGCCCTGAGAATTTTAACATACATGACAGGCCTTCAGCACAGATAAGAAATAAGTAAGGGGAGATTGGGTCGCCTTGCCTAATTCCACGAGTAGGTGAGAATATATTTGATAGGCTCCCATTCACCCTCACTGAAAATCTAACTGTCTCCACGCATTTCATAATCATATTCACCGGTACTTCCCGGAAGCCCAGCTTGATCATGATACAGCGGAGATAATTCCATTCAACCCTGTCATATGCTTTTGCCATATCTAACTTGACTGCACATGCACCTGTCTTACCCTTTTTCTTTTTCAGATAATGAATATTCTCATACACCACCAAAACATTATCGGTGATGAGCCGGCCAGGCACAAATGCTGATTGCTCTTCAGAGATGATGTCATCCAAAACCAGCCTAAGCCGGTTCGCAATCACCTTGGAGCAAATTTTGTAGAGGACATTGCACAGTGCAATTGGCCGAAATTGTGCCAACTCTTGCGGATTTTTCACCTTAGGGATCAACACCAGAACTGTGGAGTTAACCACTTCTGGCATGTCTCCTCCATTAAGGAATTCCAGTGTTGCCCTGTAGATATCATCTCCCAGCAAACTCCAATGCCGCTGGAAGAAACCCGCTGTAAAGCCATCCGGCCCTGGAGCCTTATTTGGCTTCATCATGAAAAGGGCGGCTTTGATTTCTTTCGCTGTAAAGGTTGCACATAGAAGATCATTATGGAGATCAGTTACCTTTGTAGGGACAAAGCGCACCACCTCTTCTCGAGCCATTAGAGACCCACACTTGTAACATCCAGCGAACAATGATGCTTGCCGCGGACACGAACCCACGCATGAGGAGATCAAACGTGGCCCCCTTTACAATGACATGGCAACGCCTTATAGTCTTATGCATTCCTGCAGATAGGGGCATGTTTGGTACAGCTTAACTTCATCACCAGTGAATCACTTTTGTTGGCGTTTGGCTTCAAAAGCAGTTTTACTGGTAGTTGTTGAATCTATTTTCATAAACGTTTAGCAAAATAACTTCTCAAAGAAGATTTATATAGCTGAGAAAAGCTAGTATTTTTAGCTTTACCTTGGTTCTTGTGCTATAAGAGCAACTCCAGCCCAATATGCAAATTTGGCTCCTATTTTTTTTATTTGCATGCTAACCTATAAAAAGTAGGGGTCCAAAATTGACTTCAACTCTAGCCCAAAACCCTATACCGGGGGAGGGATAGGATCCTCCCAATTCTGGGGGTCTGAAACTAAAATTTAGGAGGTCTCCTAGAATAGGAGTCCAAATAGAAACCCCATTAGAGTAGTTTTTTTTGCTCAAGCCTCTAGAATTAAAATAGGCGAATTTGGCTGTGGGACATCGAAAAAACGTGTAATTTGCTACTCCCTCCGTCCCTGTTTAATTGTCGCCATGGGTTTTCGTGCCACGAGTTTAACTCGATTTGTAGAAAATACATACAATATTTGTGTCTCTAAATAAATTTGTTAAAAAACTAGATCCAAAGATCTTTCCAATGATACTAATTATGATACTAATCGATAATATTTAGTATTTATTAAAATTGCCGGCATTTATTTCTTGGGAAGCGCAAGCGACAATTAAAAAGGGACGGAGGGAGTAGCACACACCGCAACAATGAGAATTTGCCAGAACACACCGCAAATTTATAGTCGTTTGCCAAAACACACCGCACTGAATATTTTACTCATTTCTGGGTTTCGAGGAGAGAGAATGCATGAGAAATGTCTTTTCTGCCCCTGTCTTCAACCTCACGCCGCCACTGCAGTCGCACCTTCCTCCCCACGCTCGCCGGCGCAAGGCACAGGGCACAGGCGGCTCGTGGCGGCGCTGCCGCGCCGTTGACTCGCCGGCACCCGTAATCGTGCCATGGCCGCACGCCTACAGGCTCCGGTGAGGCCGCGCAGGCTCGCCAGCGCTCGTCTTGCCGCCACACCTGCGAGCTCCGGCCCCAGCCGCCGCCGCGCGTGCCGAGGGAAACCGCCATGGGCGCACACCTGCGGGCTCGGTCGAGCCGCACTTTGCCAACTCGTCCGCGCCCACCCAGCTCCGGAGAGGGCGTGCCCGCCCGGCTCTAGTGAGGCCGCGGGCCGCTCGTCTCGCCCGCACCGGCGGCTGCGGCCCCAGTCACGCGTCGCGGGAGAGGCCGCCATGGACGTGCACCTGCGAGCTCCGGCCGAGGCGCTTGCCCAGCTCACCCGCGCCCACCTAGCTCGCCGCCGAGCTCTTGAGCCCCCGACGAGGCCGCGGGGCCGCCGCTCCACCTGCCGCTCCACGAGCTGTTGCTTCGCCACTCCGTCGTGCCGAGTCGCTGGCCGTGCTCACTGCCACGAGCTGTTGCGGCCTGTGCCTCGTGCCGCCGTGAGCTGCTCCACCGCCCGGCACCGTCCCTGCGTCCGGTGTCCGCTGCGGCGACGCCTGAGGGCAACCCCGCCACTCCCGGGAGTGACGACGACGGGCGCGCCGCCGCCACTAGTCGTGTTTTCACGACGGCGGGGAGGAATGCCGCCGGCTTCGGGGACGCTGCCTGCCATGGCCAGCGCCCGCCCCAGCGAGGTTGCGAAGCTCCCAGCCCGCCGCGCCGCCCCAGGCCATGGCCGCCGTCCGCCATGCCCGCACCCCCGCTCGTCGCCGTGCGCTGCTGGGCCCGGGCGGGAGGTGGCGAGCGAGGGAGAACGACCAGCAGCTGACGATGCGCGGCCCGATGGATTCCCCATTGAATCGGGCGGCGCGCGGTGTTTATGGCAACCAACCGGTGAACAACCAAAGGTTGAAGACGAGGGTATTTTAGATATTTCTCATGCCTTCTCTTTCTTCAAAACCGAGAAATGAATAAAATATTCAGTGCGGTGTCCTACAAAGAAACAACCACAAATTTGCGGTGTCTTCGGCAAACACTGCCGTCGTTGCGTTGTGTGGCAGCCAAATATGACTTTTTTCGGTGTCCCACAGCAAAATTCGCCATTAGAATATGGGCCTGTTTAGGGGCTCTATTGAAGTTGCTCTAAGAGTTGCTAAAACAAGTTTTTAGAGATAAATTATTTTGAGAATAAGGAGAAGCTACATTTAAAACAACTTTATGAAGTTAGGACAGAAACCCTATGGGTCAGGTCCATCTAGAGACCCCAGGCACGGTCCCGTGCATGACACTAGCACACCATAGCTTGACAATTATAGTACTAGGGCCGGCTTGGCTTGATGCTTAGAGCCATGCTTGGACTGACATCTTGGCTTGTAGTGCTAGCCTAGGCATGACATGATGTCAGCCCATGTTTAGTGTAGCACATATTTATTGTAGCACTACATTATCAAATTATAGACTAATTAGGTTTAAAGAGTCGTTTTGCAGAGTAGTCATTTTACTTATATTGCATATTTAGATTTGTAAATCATCTCAATTTATAAAGTTGTCATCTATAAAGTTTTAGATCTCTTTAAACTCTACAGTTTGACATAAAGTTTGTATTAATATGATATAATACAAGAAAAATATCATTTTTTATGTAAAACAAACTATCACTGCCCGACCATAGCTTCAACCGTCAGTGATAATGTCTATCATTGCCAGTTAGAGACACAAACCAGCAAATTCCACCTATCACGGTCGGCTCCAGCATAACCGATCGCGTTTGTGTTATTGTGTGTTGTAGTGATAGTGCATCGACAAATAAAAGCTTTGTCGTGCAAATGGGAGCAACGTAGAACCGACAAAATTGAAGATTAGTGACTAGCGAGAGTGGAGGTTTGAGGATGAAACCAATATGGCAACATATGACGCTTTATTTGAGCGCCAATTGCACAAAGAATACTGAATTGCATGCATGTAGGAACGCTTGTGGTCATACTATCTATATATACCAGTGTTTGACTTGTATCTAATTATATGATGATGATTGCAAATACTCGACGCCGTGGTCAGTTTTGAATATACATACAATCTGAAAGCGCAGTTGGTCAGTTTTGCCAGAAACAGCAAGCAGCAGCCTATATCTGTCTGTCTGTCGCGAAACAGGAGAAACGTACAGACACCCGCAGCAAGCAAAGGACCCTCCTCTTCCATTCTATTCCCGCCATTCCCTCTCTACCCTTCAAACTCGAAAAGAAATTTTTTAATTCAAAATCAACCAAAACCATCTTCTTCCAAACTAATCAAACCAAAACCATCTTCTTCCAAACTAATCAAGCAAAAAAAAATTCCTTGCAGCTTCCTTCCACCTTTCGTGTACGTGGATCGTCCAAGTCCGTTCATGTCCGAGGCTGCCTGCCCTCCGTCGTCGGAGCAGAGCAGGCAGCACGCGCACGCCGCCGTTCTCGTTGCCCGCAGGCCGCAGCAGCCATGGGCCAATGCTGCGCCAAGGGCGCCGGCGGGGCGGCGCCCGACGACGACGCGGCAGCACCAAAGGCGGAGGAGGCGCCGAGCCGCGCCGCGTCCGCAAACCAGCGGCCGTCGTCTTCGCCTGCGGCGGCGCCTGCAGGCACACCTACCAATAAGGGCGCCGCGACGGCGGCCTCGCCGTCCGGCGGCGGCGGCGGCGGCGGCAGGTCCAGCACGAGCAGCAGCAAGCCGCCGGGCCCCCTGGGCGCGGTGCTGGGCCGCCCCATGGAGGACGTGCGCGCGACCTACTCCATGGGCAAGGAGCTCGGCCGTGGCCAGTTCGGCGTGACGCACCTGTGCACGCACCGCGGCACCGGCGAGAAGCTGGCGTGCAAGACGATCGCGAAGCGGAAGCTGTCGACGAGGGAGGACGTGGAGGACGTCCGGCGGGAGGTGCAGATCATGCACCACCTCTCCGGCCAGCGCAACGTCGTCGACCTCCGCGGCGCGTACGAGGACAAGCACAACGTGCACCTGGTCATGGAGCTCTGCGCCGGCGGCGAGCTCTTCGACCGGATCATCGCCAAGGGCCAGTACACGGAGCGCGGCGCCGCGTCGCTGCTGCGCACCATCGTGCAGATCGTGCACACCTGCCACGCCATGGGGGTGATGCACCGGGACATCAAGCCGGAGAACTTCTTGCTGCTCAGCAAGGCCGAGGACGCGCCGCTCAAGGCCACCGACTTCGGCCTCTCCGTCTTCTTCAAGGAGGGCGAGGTGCTCAGGGACATCGTCGGCAGCGCGTACTATATCGCGCCGGAGGTGCTCAAGAGGAGGTATGGACCGGAGGCCGACATCTGGAGCGTCGGCGTCATGCTCTACATCTTCCTCGCCGGCGTGCCTCCGTTCTGGGCAGGTAGGTCGTCGTACCTTTGGTTTCTGAATGGAGTCCTCCATCGGATTCATGGTTTCTGAATGGAGGCTCTTCGTCTTGGCAGAGAATGAGAATGGCATCTTCACCGCCATCCTGCGTGGGCAGCTTGACCTCATAAGCGAGCCATGGCCGCATATTTCACCGGGAGCCAAGGATCTCGTCAGGAAGATGCTCCACATCAACCCCAAGGAGCGACTAACGGCGTTCCAGGTCCTCAGTAAGTAGTAAATCTCGACATGTTGTTACCATTATAAAATTAATCATCAGAAATGTTGCATTGACATTGCTGATGTAAACTTGCTTTTAGATCACCCATGGATCAAAGAAGACGGGGATGCACCTGACACACCACTTGACAATGTTGTCCTCAACAGGCTCAAGCAGTTCAGGGCCATGAACCAGTTCAAGAAAGCTGCGCTGAGGGTACATAATGAAGTGTTAAACAACACTGCTTAATTACAAGGGAAATTTAATTCAATTTAATTATGCCCTTATAAACCTAATGCAGATCATAGCTGGCTGCCTGTCTGAAGAGGAGATCACCGGGCTCAAGGAGATGTTCAAGAACATCGACAAAGATCACAGCGGGACAATTACGCTTGAAGAGCTAAAACATGGGTTGGCAAAGCATGGAACCAAGCTATCTGACGGTGAAATTCAGCAGCTCATGGAAGCAGTGAGTTTTCAGAGTATACAGTTTAAAGACCTGTAGGTTCTATTCAAAATAAAGATCCCTTTTGAAACCTTCTATATAATTCCAGGCTGATGCTGATGGCAACGGGTTAATTGACTACGAGGAGTTCGTCACTGCGACAGTGCACATGAACAAACTGGATAGAGAGGAGCACCTTTACACAGCATTCCAGTATTTTGACAAGGACAACAGTGGGTAAGTTGAACGTTGAAATGACACAGCTGAGATTCTGGGTTATAAATAAATATATTAAAGAAGAACACATAATTTTCATTTATTTGACAGATACATTACAAGAGAAGAGCTTGAGCAAGCCTTGAAGGAGCAAGGGTTGTATGACGCGGAGAAGATCAAAGAGGTCATCTCAGAGGCCGACTCTGACAATGTAAGGAACAAATACTATGTAAAATTTAGTTGGCATATATAATGAACCATAGAAACCACAACATCATCAATGTTACAAGGAATTAATGGTGGGTGGGTGCATATAGAAATATAACCTAGTAGATCAAATGATTAAATGCTGCTTGTATTGACTATATATGTTTTTATTAGTTTCTTAAATCAAGAGACTAAAACTTACTTTGCACATGTAGGATGGAAGGATAGATTATTCAGAGTTCGTGGCGATGATGAGGAAAGGGACCGCTGGTGCTGAGCCAATGAACAACAAGAAGAGGCGAGACATAGTCCTAGAGTGAAGCAGCAAGTGTGTAGTGTGTATAGTGCTCAAACAAAACAAGTTTCCACAACTGTACACTAATGCAAATGGAATTACTTTTTCGATCAGTTGATGGATGGTACGTCGTGTACAATGTGCTGTTGATTGCTGGTTTTGAATGCAATACATACAGAAACTGATAAGGAAATGGACGAGTACATGATGCATGCTAGCTAATCAATCCGGAAGTCCTGCACCTAACAGAAGCTGAAGTTACTACTGCTAGAGACAGAACAATCAAGTACATGATTCATAAGATTTTCATTTGTACTAGTGCAAAAACAGACGATACATTTTGAGGGAACATCGTGCAACAAGAAAACTCCAAAAAGTTCAATTATTTTTTTCATGCAAATTTAACAAACGATATGGGTATAACCATAGGACAGAAGACACAATGATGTGAGTTTATCAACCAAAATGAGAAGTGGCATTAGCCAGTACCAATCAGATCTCAAAGCATCCCAACATATGGCAGAGGAATGTTTCTCTATGTAAAAGAAGTGGCTATTGCAATTATTAATTTCACAGATTGTACAAGGAATATTTTGACACTCGAGACAACCACTGACAAAAACTGCGGAGGCATTGCAACGAACAGTTGCATGGTGCGCACAGACGTGGTGATCTGGCAACAGGAAGCAGAGAACGCCCTGACCGACCACATCAATCCAATGCGATGATGAAATCAAGACATACCCCTCGAAGGCGAGAAATTGGCTATTATAGGACTCTAAACATGTGGCTTCTCCGTAATAGGACTCCTAACATTGGTTTCTCCAAAATAGGACTCTAAACGTTTCTAATAAGCTCTAATGACATTTTGTTTTATTTTAACCAATTTTTGGATCCTCAAATACTTGTACTTTTCTTTAAAGACTGCATTACCCTTGTATGATGCATACAGGAGCTGACGATTCATCCAGCGCTCCCATCGCGACGTACGTCGATTCATAGACGTCGATTCATACACGGCGCCGCGCCGACGACATGATCTTGTATGATGCGCTGGTTCCTTCTCCCGTCGCGACGTACGTCGATTCATCCAGGAGCTGTGCCGTTCCTTGTCCCGTCGCGACGGTCGTGGCTGGAGTCGCACACGCCGCTGCCCGCCGTTCCTTGGTCAGCACACACGTTTGGAGTCCTGGGGCCGGCGCTGTCGATCTGGACCTCTTGGCTATTGCTGCTGGCCGTGAGATGGCTCCTGGTAACTAAAAGCAACGAGCAGGCCGTCGGGCAGCTCTCCAGGAGCCGTGGCCAGCAATCCAGGAGCGGCGGCAGGCCCTCCAGGTGCTTCGAGGAAGCGCTGTTTGGAGTAGAAAGGAGCAGCAGCCGCGTCCTCGTCGAGCCCTCCACGTGCAGCCGCGGCCTCGTCGGGCGGAGGCTCTCCATCAATGGACTCTCCAGCCGCGGCCCTGTCTAGGGCGTGGATGAAGGAGGGGCGGCGGGCGGTGGGCCACGGTGTTTAGGGTTCAAGCTGGCCGGGAGAAGAAGGAACGGCGGGCAGCGGCGTGTGCCACTCCAGCCGCGACCTTCGCGACGGGAGAAGGAACGTTGCGGCTCCTGGATGAATCTACGTACGTGATGGCATCATACAAGGGTAATGCAGTCTTTAAAGAAAAGTACAAGTATTTGAGGATCCAAAAATTGGTTAAAATAAAACAAAATGTCATTAGAGCTTATTAGAAACATTTGGAGTCCTATTTTGGAGAAACCAATGTTAGGAGTCTTATTATAGAGAAGCCACACGTTTGGAGTCCTATAATAGCTAATTTCTCCTCGAAGGCACCTAATCAAATAAACGCAAACACGGTAACCCACACAAACATCGTGTGATAGAAGTCGATGAAGATCAAAACGCCTGTTATCTCCCTGATTTGGATCAGGGTTGTCCAACTTTTTATTCGGATCAAAGAGTGACGTGTACAGAGGGAGGGCCAAGGACGTCTGACGTGTGCCATGGAAGAGTTTTTTCTTTCTCGAATATGCATGAGAATTCCATATGTATCCAATTCCATATGTGAAGGACCGAATACGGCGACCAGAGGGGGGGGTGAATGGGAGCCGATCAAAATTTCTTTCGAATGGCCACTGTCCCAATCGACCCTCCAAAAACCCAAAACTCACACGTGAGTAGTTCTCGAGTCAACAAGTGACTGGATGTTCTCCGGTAGTCCCCGGGAACACAGCGAAACACTCAAGGCAACGAAAAGCCAAGCGAAAACAAAGAACTCCTCAAGACCGGAACCGCAATGTACCCCCGAGGTTCAATGTTCGTTCAAAGGCCGAGGTTCAGCAGAAACAGACTCAGACAGCAAAACGCTACAGACCGCTGAGGCTCAGCACCTCTAGTGCTGAGGTTCAGCACTTCTCAGACTTCGACAGAAAACGCTACAGACCGCTGAGGCTCAGCGCCTCAAGTGCTGAGGTTCAGCACGGGCTCCAGCACAAGAACACCAAGAACGAAAATCGCCATGATCTTCAATCCGCCCGATCTCCTCCAAATCTCAACCAACTGCACCCAAATTTGAACCGTGTGTTCCCAAGGCAGTGGAGAAGCTCCCTCTAAGAGATCATAGCTTGAGATTGGACGAATCAACGGGAATCACAAAGGGGACGAAGAAAACGAGCAAAAACAGGGCGTCACCAAGAATCGCTTCGATCTCCTTGCACGGGACAAATTGGAGGAAACCCTTCGGTGGAAGTGTTCTCCTACAAGCAAGGATCGAGCAGCAACAAACGGTGCGCAAAATGATCAACCATAGCTCGAGAAATCAACTCGGGAACAAACGGGGGAGAAGAGGGAAAACGAAGAACGCGAAGAACACCAATCAAAACGCGAATCAACACATCAATCTGACCCAACGAGGAAACAAGGAGGATTCGGGACCTCCTTTCCCATGAGTAAACTTGGTTCTTACACTAATTGCAAAGATTAGTGGACCTCTCTCTCACTTAGCACCTAGATGAGGGAAACCCTAGAAAGGATGAAGAAACATGCAAATGGGAGAGGTGAGGGAGATGGAGCTCCCTCCACCTTACTTATCGACTGGGCTTATTTCATTTTCCAGTTTTTGCCCCCCGATACAACTCGAGCAAACCGCCTAGCCCTAGGGACATTGCGGTCCAACTCGAACCGACTTGATGCAATCTTTTGATCCGACGGCCACCGCGCCTTCTCACCGGTAGCTTCGCCTCGACGCGAACTCCCCGATGCCGCCACGTGCCGTCCGTCCGCCTCGGGACCTCCGCCCCAGGTTTTGTGGCTCAACCCGAAAACCCGCCGGTGGTTTTGAGGCCCAAACCACCGAAACCCTCCACCGTTGGTTTTGAGGCCCAAACCAACAAACCGCCCATGTCCTTGCACTTGTCGGGCCAAGCGCCCGAGAACGCGATCCCGCCCGGCGATTCCGGGTCCCTCAGTCCAAGTCTCGATGCGTCCCGCCCTTTCACCACTCCCGGTCCATTCGGGCGCGGCCCGCCATCACTTGACCTTCACCTCGCCGGCCCACCGCCTCCATGCTCGACACCTGCACAACACAAGCCAAGGCACATGTGGAACTCGTGGCTTTCACCACCGTCAGTAGCACCCCATCCGAGATGCTAGTAGTTGAATCAATCACTCATCATCACAACTGAACCACAAGTATAAACCTTGTGTTCGCAATATGTATCTTTATATTAAAGAAGGAAGCAGGTGCTGCAAACTGAGGTTGCTGGGTGGTGAACCTGTCCACTAGGGTTTAAATTTTGATTTATTAACATAGATGTTTACCTTTTCTTAGATTTACTTTAGAATTAAATAGACAACGTGTCCGTCAAAAGCGTGTCATTCATAGGACGAGTGTACACTCGTGTATATGAGTTTCTGCATAGCAAGTTACAAAATGACTACGGAAGTTGAAAACCGACAGATAAAAACAAGTAACTTGTCATTTTACACGAGTGCCAGAATGATGAAATTGAAGACCGGCAAAACCAAGTGACAACAACACTTGTCATTGTATACGATCGAGTAATAAACTGACTGTTAACCTTGAACATACATAATGACGAAAGTGGAAATGAAATGAAATAAAAATCGTGCATGCAACATGCATGCATGCCATCGTCAGCCGTACGTACTACTGCGCCTTCTGCGGCGGCGGCGTGAACTTGTTGTAGTTCCTGACGAGATCACGGCACATGATGACGTCATCGTTGAGGAAATCAATCGTGGGTAATATAACTTCTCGGCGTCGATGCTGTCCTGGCTGTCCAGCCTGGTGTAGATAGCGTCCCTGACGCAGGTGCGCTTGTAGCCGACGACGAACTTGTCGACCCACTTGGTGAGCCCGTCGAGGTCGGGCTGCGCGATCTTGTCGTCGCCGGCGGCCTCGAGCGCCCTGAGCTTGGCGATGGCGGGGACGACGGGCGGGGCCGGCAACCTCGCCGCCGGCGTCGCTGAGCGCCTCCTGCCCCACGGCGATGCAGGGCTCCATGGCGTAGTCGTTGGCGGCGCCCGGCCGGCGTGGACGCCATGAACGCGCGCATCTCGTTGGAGTTCGCGGCGAGGTCCTTGACCATCTTGCAGCTGCTGATGGCGGCGCCGACCACCTTGATGTTGCTGCCCTTGTAGCCCTCCCTAGCAGTAGGCGGACGCCTCGCGATCCAGGACGGTGCTGTCGCAGATGGACTGCACGAACTGCGCCGTCGGCGTGCCGCCGCCGGCTGTGGCTTCGTCGTCAGGGTCAGCGTCGCCGCGGCGAGCACCAGCATGCACGCAGCAAGCTTCGTCGTCATTGTGTCGATCGTAGAAGTGAAGATCAGCAGTCGTTCTTGAGATTTCAATTTGAGGATCGATCGATTTGGTCTGCTCTGCTCTGGTCGAGATAGATGCTCCTATATGTATGTATGTATGCATGTTTAGTTAATTACCACTGATTAATTACTGGTGTAAACCCTCCTGCATTACTGGTAAATATCTTATCCAGATTTCAACAAAATGATGATACTTTATCACCAAGTGTTACATGTTTTTTTTTTTTTTTTGACAAAGTGTTACATGTTAACATATGCAAAATCGTGCATATACATCCATCCCCTGTCGCATGCAGTAACAAATACTAACATAGGGCATATGCCAGCTCACGCCTGATACCCAACTATCATTCTATTCTGTGGTTGATCAGAGCATAAGTCGGCAAAAAAAAAAAAAAAAAAAAAAGGCCGAGCGACCATATGAGAGGCCAGATGCAAAAACTTCCAGCTCTCATGCTGTGTTGAGGTTATCCTCTACGTGGACTCTTCTAACTCCTCTCCAAATCGATCAAGTCTTGACACCTCCGCATCATAATCGCGGATAAGAGAATGGTTAATGGAACCATCATCTTCGCTTGCATGGATTTGCCGCCCACCAAACCTGCAAGGCAACAAAAGGACAACAAATGCTTATGCTCTGATTATATAACAATCTTCTGCGCTGCGACAAGTAAACATTCACGACTCCAAGAGGTACTATCGAACTTTTAGTTAGATGGCAAAGCTTTCTCCAATACTTCAGGCTAAAATCAATGAGGAGATGATAAATTAAAGGTTTGTGACGGAAGGTCAAAGGTGAAAACCAGAAAAAACCCACTTCAACATTTTGTTAACATCAAAGGGGAATAGAGTTACATGTGTTGACTTACCATCTTCCATTCATCTTCTCTATGCATTTGGCGCCATCCTTCCGGTCTTTGAATTTCACCAGTATGACACCCTGTGGGTGATTTTCACAGACCTGCAAACACAATCACATGAATTTAGCGAAAGCAGTTTGTGGGAAAAACAGAAGGATAAAAATGGGAAAATTTTGGTCAGTTATGCCTGATCCATACCAATTAGGAGAATTTCTTTTTACAAAATATATCGAGCTCACATTATATTGAAAGATGAAAAGTTTGCAATGTTTTGCAACAAAGCAATTGGTAGAATTTGTTTCCTGGACAAATTCAGAAAAGCAACATATCTGTGGCCAGGCATACCTTGACATTATCCACTGGACCAAACTTGACACATTCCTCTCTAACATCTACCTCAAGCTCAGAAAGAAGGTCTTCATCAGCCTGCAAGGTCAGAATATTCTTGATTAATCTAATAAAAATGAAAAGAAAAAGTTGCTATGAAGCATGAGCCTCATGAGAGCAATCTGAAATAATCTAATGTATAAACAAGAACAAGTGTGCCCTGTCTCTAGGATCTAAGAGGTGCAGATTGAAGGCAGCATCAAGCATAGTTCAACTACTTACTCTCAACTCAGCAGGAGTGAACATGTGTCGTAAAATTACTGTTGTAGGAATCATCACCTTCTTATCATCATGTCCACCTAGTTTGAAAATTGATCAAGAAAACACATGAAGTTACATCCCAAGTTAGAGTTAGCTAATAACTAAAATAACTACTAAAAAGCAGCAATCAAAATTACCCCATCCAAGCATTTTGTCTTCAACCTTTCTGATCTTCCTTTTCTTTTGTTTGTCAGTTTTCTTTGCAATGAAAACATCACCTGAAACACATGTGCAGCATCAGTAATAAGCTTTGTAGCTGATGGCACAGAGTATTTGGTTTTGGTACAACTATCAGATTATACCTTTCTGCTCAAATCTGGCTGGACTTACAGACATCAGAGTTTTACCACCAGGACGGAATGATGTCCCATCCAACAACTGAACTGCTAAAGCTACAGAAGGCTCCTGGATCATCCGGGGAAAAAAAAGATATGTGAAGAAATCAAACACATAGTAAGTCCAAAAACTCTGAGCAGTTTAACAAAAAGATACCTTGAAATATGTCACCAAGGCATCACCCTTTTTCCTGCCGGTTTCCTTGTCAGTATAGATCTTCACCCGAGGCTTTTTAGTCTCTGGGTCCTGTGGTATCAGTTTATCAACATTTAAAGGCGTATGCTTTTAAAACATATATTACTGATAAGAGAAACAAGTCAACAGTGATAGCTATTCAAATTAAATATCGAGTAAATATTGTAATATTTTTTTCATTTTACTTAAGCTAACAACAGCATTAGATTAATTAATATTAGCCATCTAAGATAATCAATGGGCCTCTGTGACAATATCACGCATGCTGCAAGTTTGGACAGCTGAAGTTTGCTAAATGATCTATTCAACAGTGAAATACACAAATGCTGGGTTGATTAGTCTGCAGCAATTAACAGCCTTGACATGAATAATTGAAGGTACTACTATCCCATGACTCTGATAATTCAAATTACGAAGTTCCTTTGACAGTACGCCGATTAGTGATTTTCACAGATGGTGTCCAAGCACCAATAAAACTAAGTCATTTCACAGGTGTGATGTGTGAAAAATGAAAATAACACCAAGAATAAGTAACATAGACAGTTAGAGACAACATCAATTTTGTGTCAGCAACACAACAGACTAAAATTATACCTCCTTTATTATTCCACACTTGGAAAAAACCTCCACAATCTGCAAAAGAAATCTAGTATTAGAAGTTCAGAGAATCAGAGCAAGCAATTTTTAAAAAATAACCAACTAATTAAGAATGTGTTATATGGTGATTCAAAAGAATGACTTCCACAGGTGATTGGAGAGAAATAAAATGAAGCTACCAAATTAGTTGATACATGCAATTTACCTCCTCCACTGTGACATCATCAGGCAAACCATTTACATAGACATGTGTGTTGACTTTGAGATCAAACCAACTGTCAGGAGGTTTGTTAGCTTCCTATCAAAGAAGTTCAACAGGTCACTAGAAGATTAAACAGTACAAACTTAAAAAGAAATCCTAGAATGACTTGGAAAATGGAAACCATACTTTTTTTTCAGCTGGCTTCTGAGAAGATTTCTGTTTCTTTTTTCCTCTCTTTTCTGCTTTATCAGATTCTTTGCTTTTTGTTTCTGCTGGAGTGATGATTTCTTCTAATGCAGATGGACCAGGGATATCTGGTGCCTGGAATATTTCTTCCTCAAGTGCAAATGTCATCTCTTCAACAGCATAACCATCCTTTTTACCTGATACATCATTCTATACAAGCACAGAGGAATTAAATAATTGCAAAAGAAGAAGATGATGAGGGAATACTAAACAATGCGGAGGTGGCACAGTTTCTCCTCAAAAACAACACCAGAACACGAACCATAATGAAAAAGACAGTGTATATAGCATTATTATTCCTGACATCCTATACAGAAGTTAAGGAAAATTCTAAACCCATTAGCAAGTAAATCATGATTTATACTGGTATTTGCTGGAAAAAAGCATAGTTGCTTTTGTCTTGTATTGAAACTTCAAAACATGAAAACTAACACAAACATTGATGTTTTTGACCATCAGCAAACCACAAGAAGGATTATGGTGAAGAGAAAGAAACTAAAGAGAAAAGGTCGACCTTTATGATAGATGGCTTAGTCTCCTGAAGGTTGTCATACAGACTGTTTCAGAAACCGAGTTTAAAATCTTCCACCAACATAGGTAGTTATGGCAAGGATAAACAAGGTCAACTGAACAGTAAAGAACAATACAGGGCTTAGATCAATTAAACTCCTTGCAAATCTTATGTGAGTGAGAAGACTATAGTAAAATCCTTCAAATGAATAATAGTTCCACAAGAGCTTCTGAGCCTATTAGATGAGGATGGGTAATACTTTCCATTGCTCCATTGTACTACATAATGAGAGGTAAATTGGATGGACAATGCTGATTATTCATAAAGAAAGTACAGACACCTAAGGCTCTAAATTCACGAGATTATCATGAATCAATCAACTGTGGAAAGTGAAGCAATTCACTGATGGAAGTAGGCAGTGCATCTACAGTTCTAGAGCTAGCGATGGCAAGGATAGATGAGCAGAACTTACTTGAGGAACCCATGCCCTGAGAGTACGGTCCCATTTGTAGATCGTGCCATCATCGTCAGTAAATTCCTCCTCGCCATCGGGTGGGGTTGCTGGCGGCTCATCATCCTGCGGGTCCACATCACCATCTTCAGCCCTGCCTTCCACTTCCTTCTCGGCTTCAGTAACCTCCTTTTGGAATTTCGTGAAATCATCATCGACATCCGGAGGAGCAGCTGCACAGAAACCCAATGGATAAGAATGAAGCCTTTACAGAACTTCCATTGCAGGCACAGCGCAAGGCAAATGGCACGAACCTTTTCCAGATTGATCCTTTGCTGCTGTGACTACAGAATGTAACTCAGCGATCGACGAGAGCGGCATCCATTCCTTCCTCCCTTGTGCCCACAGCATTGTGCTCTCGTTGAGGTAACCGTTTGCAAAATGCTCTGCGAAGGGAGCAAATTGGGGACATATAAACAATATAGAATCGAATTTCTACAGCTGAAAGCCATGAAACTGAAACCTTCTGGACGAGATTATCTACCCAACAATCCAACTTGAGAGATCCTGAATGAATAAAACAAGCAAGAGGCTTGCTTCATCATCAGGGAAGGCAAGCAATTCCGCCTAGCTCATGAACACTCAACCCTAAGCGGCTAGGCCCGACCCCAGCGAGAACGCAAGCTCTAGTCTTGAAACGCCCTGGACTCCTAGGAGAGGAGAAGGCGGGAGAGGGTCACCTCGCAGTTCCACAATCGCGTAGGGTCCAACGCCCTGCTGGTCCGGGCCGAGCACGTACCACCCCACCTCGCCGGCGGCGGCCGCGCCGCTGGTCTCCATCTGCACGGGCACCCGCCACCCCAAAGCCGGGATAGAAGAGGAAGCGGGTGGGTACTGGGGGGAGGACGAGGACGCTATTTCGTCGGGAAATGGGTGGCAGCCGAGGCGGCGGGGGAGGATGGCGGTGGCTCGCCGGAGAGGCGGGAGACGGCGTCAAGTCAAGCGGAACGACCGGTGGACGGAAAACCACCCCCTGTACTGGACGGCTGAGATCGCCCCAATACCCGCGATCCAACGGCGCTGAGATTTTCAGGACTTGTGTTCATTTCTGATTCCGATTTTTTGGAATATCGGTCTGTTAATACATGTTAAAATAATAATAATCTAGAAAAGTAAAGTTATGCCTTTTAAAAAGTGTTTTTTGGTCTTAGCTTCCCACTTGTGTTTAAACGCAAAAAAATTCTTTGTACAGTTTGTCAGTGCGGCGCAACTTCTCACAGCTATACCAAACAGGTGTAAAAGTATGATATGGAGTACTAAACTGGGCGCATTCATAGGAATCCTTTCTCAAATTCATTGAGATTTTTCAAGGTTTTTTCCCATTTTTTTCATGTTTATTTTTTTTTTTTTTTGTTTTTGTAATTTTGTTATATGTCTTGGCCAGCGGCGCATGGTCACACAGGCCGGACCAATGTAATTTTGTTATAGTTTTTATAATTATAACTAACAAAAAGAATGTGAATGGACATTTACTTGTGAGTTCTTTATAACTATATACTGTTTAGTTAACTAACATAGTTACATGAGAAATTCAGACATGTGAAATATGGCAATTCGTTTTTCTTTCTTATTGAGGAGCAAGTTATATATGACTTTTCTGAAACATGCATATACTAGCTACATGCATGGGCATGGCCAGAGATTCCTGATCACAAGACGAAAACAGGCTACCGGTAACACAAGGCTGGATGCATATGTTTCATGCTGATGAATGAATACTGAAAATTGAGGTACGTGCAGAGACGACAAAACGCTAGCTGTGGTCAGTATGTCAAGACGAGTGAATATTCTTTTCTCTTTTTTTTTCTGAAAATGGAAACATGATTGTTTTCTTGTCTGTCTGTCAGTGTCTCCTGTTGACTGGTGGATTATACTAGGAGTAGATAAGAGATCCCTTTGTCCCCACCGGATCCGGCACGCTGACTTGTCGACTCTCCAGGACCAGCGTAACATCGCCGCCGGTGACCAGCTCGCCACCACCAGCCAACCACAGTCCACAGAGCTCCACTCCCTCTCTCAGTCTCTCTCCCACCAAGGCACCAACCCCCACGGCGTAAGCGGCGGCGGCGGCGCCATGACCTGGAACAACCCCCCTCCCGTTCCCGCTCCCTCCGACGGCGCCGACGACGACGACGGCCGCCTCCGCGAGCTCGGGTACAAGCAGGAGCTCAAGCGCCACCTCTCGTACGTACGCCGCCGCGCCGCCTCGCCTCCCTCCCTCTCCATTATCAGCTCGAGCTAGCGTTTGACCATCCTTTGCTGCTGGATCATTCACCGTCCCGCAGGGTGCTGTCCAACTTCTCCATCTCCTTCACCGTCATCTCCGTGCTGACGGGGGTCACCACGCTCTACAACACCGGCCTCGCCTTCGGCGGGCCCGCCACCATGACGCTCGGCTGGTTCGTCGCCGGCGCCTTCACCATGGCCGTCGGGCTCTCCATGGCCGAGATCTGCTCCGCCTTCCCGACCTCCGGCGGACTCTACTACTGGAGCGCTCGACTCTCCGGCCAACGCTGGGCGCCCTTCGCCTCCTGGATCACCGGATGGTATGGTACCTACTGTTCCTCCTCTTCATTTTCCATGCTCATCGAATTCGTAGTTTTCATCACTGTATAACTTGCTGCTTCCTCTTATATATATACATAAAAAATGGAACCTTTATGCGTGATCATGAAAAATGAAATCTTTTTTTTTTCAATCATGAACGCTGACCTTGTCAATGACCTGAGTTCTTTCTAGCCTCTAACACGTATCGTTTCTTTGCATCTGTTACTACTTTCAGGTTCAACATCGTGGCACAGGTAAGCAACAAGCAGGGTATCCCGTTTCTGAATCTCCATTCCTCCCATCAATCTTCAGTCACAGCTCTCAGCCACTGCTTATTTCATCCAATGCAACTCACCTCTCTTCTCAATTATTTCTGCAGTGGGCAGGCACTGCCAGCATCGACTTCTCTCTGGCACAGCTAATCCAGGTGATCATCCTTCTCAGCACGGGGGGCAACAATGGCGGCGGGTACTTGGCGTCGAAGTACGTCGTTTTTGCCTTCCACGCAGGGATTCTGCTCAGCCACGCCGCCATCAATAGCCTCTCCATCACTTGGCTATCTCTGCTCGGCCAGTTCGCTGCGCTTTGGAATATGCTAGGTAATGTCTCTATAGATTTTGCATCACTTCAATTACAAAGCCAAATCAACTCATATTAAGATTTACTTTGCTGATGATATGTGCATGATATTTGTCTGTCCTTTTCAGGTGTGTTTGTCCTGATGGTTGCTGTGCCAGTTGTTGCTACTGAGAGGGCAAGTGCAAAGTTCGTTTTCACCCATTTCAACACAGATAATAGCGCCGGAATTCACAGCAACCTCTACATATTTGTCCTGGGGCTCCTTATGAGCCAATATACTTTGTCAGGATATGATGCATCTGCACACATGGTAACAGAAAAAAAATCCTCTTACTGTTATGGAACTTATTAATTACTATGGTAATTAACTAGCACTGTCACTGTCCTAATAATGCTGCTTTGGCTCCATGATGCAGACCGAAGAGACGAAAAACGCAGGCAGGAACGGCCCGATTGGGATAATCAGTGCGATCGCTATATCGTTGGTAGTAGGCTGGGGGTACATTCTTGGCATCACGTTTGCAGTGAAGGACATCCCCTTCCTCCTGAGCCCCGACAACGATGCGGGAGGGTACGCGATCGCTCAGGTGTTCTACCTTGCCTTCAAAAGCCGGTATGGGAACGGTGCTGGAGGAATCGTCTGCTTGTGGATCGTCGCTGTCGCCATATACTTCTGTGGCATGAGCTCGATGACTAGCAACTCAAGGTGATCCCATCCATCCTCTGCTTAACTTGTCATTGAGATGTGTTAAGAACCCCATGGTGGAGCAACCATGGTGATTACTGCTGTGCTGATGGTCGCTGCCTTTTGATCAGGATGACTTATGCGTTCTCGAGAGATGGGGCGATGCCGCTTTCATCCATCTGGCACAAAGTTGACAAGCGAGAAGTGCCAGTAAACGCCGTCTGGCTCTCGGCTTTCATCTCCCTTTGCATGGCATTGCCGGTAACCGAACTGAATCTTCCTACTTGTAATAACCATTTCAGAAATGGGTTGCAGTTCATTCCCACGTTTATACCATTTGATTGATGCACCGCACGCATGAATCATTTGTTCTACTTTGGCCTTTCAGAATGGGGCTTTAATCAGTGCACTGCTACTTTAGCATCCTCTGATCAATGCAAATGCATAATGATCCACCTTGTTTGTTTTCCAATCATCCAAATGCAGTCTCTGGGCAGCCTTGTTGCGTTCCAGGCGATGGCATCTGTGGCGACGACCGCAGTCTACATTGCCTACGCGCTGCCGATCCTCTTCCGCGTGACGCTGGCGCACAACCGCTTCGTGCCAGGCCCATTCAGCCTCGGCCGGTACGGCATGCTCGTGGGCTGGATCGCCGTCCTCTGGGTTGCAACCATCACCGTGCTCTTCTCGCTGCCGGTCTCGTACCCGGTGAGCAAGGACACCCTCAACTACACTCCGGTTGCCGTTGGTGGGCTGTTCACCCTGATCTTGTCATCATGGATCGTCAGCGCGAGGCGCTGGTTCACGGGCCCCGTCACAAATTTGGGAGCATAGGTGGTTGCTGGGTTCGTGTGATTTCAGTGTGGAAAGCTAGAGGATGAATGTTGAGGCTCACGGTTTCAGTGGTATAGTGTCTCTGCTGTTAATTGTTGGATTAGATGTTAAGGATGCTACTAATTGGTGCCAGGTTGGAACGAAAACAACAAATTCAGTCGATGATGTATAGCATTGAAATATGGTTGTATAGAACTGTAGCATTGGAGAGTGGATGATGATCATTTCTACAAGCCTACACTACACATATGACATCTGTTGTCTTTTATCAATTTCCTATTTCCTATAAAAAGAACCAGTTCTTCAGAAATGCACTCTTGAATTTTCCCAAGGATTTATGTCTCTCCCATCAGATATCCCGTTTCATGAAAACTGGATGGAGAACTTAACCTGTTGCTGTTGGTTTTTGTACCATTGTAATGTTTCAAAAAGTGTGTGCAGTTTACTGTTACAGTGTTACTAGATGCAATTAACAGGCCTATATTATACCATCTACTGTCTCAAAATGCAGTGCCTTTTTTCCCCTGAGAAATGAAATGCAGTGATTTTAGGATGCTTGGTTCTGGGGATTGACCTTTTTTTTGTAAGTTTTACTTGAAAACTCATATATGAGACATTGATATATATCACCTTGGCTATTTGTTGACTGTTAGTCACGATTCACAGAGACAGAGTAAAGAAATCGGAAAACAGAACTTAGAGCTTGCTAATACATGTATATAAAGAAATGCTACAGACAACCAGCAGTTCTTGTACCAGCTCAAAAATGTTTGATGTCACGTGATAAATTAAGGTTTGGTCAGCATACATGACAGTTTACAAGGGTTGCGACCTACTACTGACGTTAAGATGTTGCATTAACACTTGATTAAAACGCTTATTTTCATCTCAAATAAATTTGTTAAAAAACAGCTGCCTCCTAATCTTCTGCTTCGGCAATCGGCACAACTTCTTCATTCTTCAATTTCCAATTCCAATTCCTTGGCAAGATCGTCCCAGTCGTCCCTCGTCTTCGTCTTAAATTCCCAATTCCTTGTCAAGATCGTCCCAGTCGTCTTCGTCCTCGTCTTGAAGGGCGGACGCCATCGTCTGCTCCTCTGCTTCAGCTGCCGACATGGCGTCCTCCAAGTCCTTGACCAAATCCTCGTCGTCGTCGTCGTCGTCGTCGTTATCTTGAAGCGCAGGCGAAGCAGCAGGGGATCGACTGCTTGGGCGGCGGCGGATCAGGTGCTGCGGCCACCGTTTGCTCCTCTGCTTCTTCTCTCAGCATGGCGGCTTGAAATGGATCAAGTACCATCGGGGGAGTCGGCAGCAAATGGCACCTTCTGCGGAAGTGGCTGCCGTGGCGCTGGCAATGGCATTTGTGAGCCATGCGGCTGACGGATTGGAGCTGCCGGCGTCGGAGGAGGAGCTGAAGCGGCCGGCGATGGTTGTGTCGCCAAGGGAGTCATCGAAACGCGACGAGGTGCACACGGTTGTGGTGGCGCGAAGGACATCTTCCGAACAGCGGCGAGGGGCGGTCGTGCCGGAGCCGGCGGCGGTGCATCCGCAGGCGGAGCTGAAACGGGCGATGGTTGTGTCGACAAGGCAGCCGCCGTCGAGCTGCGGGGAGGCGCATATGGCTGTGGTGGCGCGAAGAACATCGTCGTCCGAACAGCGGCGAGGGGCGGTCGTCGGGCCGGAGCCGGCGGCGCCGACCGTGGAGGTGTAGCCGGCGGTGGCTGTGTCGTCGACGGAGTCGTCGAACCGCGGGGAGGCGCAGATGGCGGCTGTGGTGGCGCGAAGGGCATCTTCCGAACAGCAGTGAGGGACGACAGAGTCGGAGCTGACGGCGCCGGAGGTTGCCGTGGTGGCGGTGGTGCCGGTTGCAAAGCATGAACCCGCATTCTCTTGGCGCACAGCGCCATGTCAACCTGAGGCGGCGCTGGCCTCTTGTGCCGCCGCCGCCGCTGGTGCTGGCTCCATGACGACGGGGCACGGTGGCGGCGCTGGCGCTGGCTGCATGGCGACGACGGCGGACGCGGCCGGCGGCGGCGGTGGTAGCGCCAAGAAATAAGCCGCTGATTCCTCGTGCGCCGTGGATGTCGGTGGAGCTCTGGGAGACACGTACATCCTGCAGAAGACGAACTGGCTGTCGCCGCCGGCGCCGCAGGAGAACTCTTCCATGAGCCAGTCCGTGTAGTCGCCGCCGGTCTTCTTGTAGCGGAGCTTCTTGAGCTCGCCGACCTTGGCATCCCCATCCCCATCCCCGCGGGCCATGACGTCCACCGTGTTCTGCGCGTGCCAGGCGCCGGCGGCCCGGCGGTCCCGGCGCGCGCGCGTCTCCTGCTGCTGGCGCTGGGGCTGAAGAAGAAGCGGTCGCCGGTCCTGGGCAGCGGGCAGAAGCGGCGCGCGAGGTCGGCGGGCGCGCCGGCGGCGGCGTGCACGTCGGCGTGGTGGACGACGGCGCGGACGGCGGCGTGCAGCGGCGCCCCCCGGCCACGAGGCGCGGCAGGGTAGTAGGTCACGGCTTCCAGCGGCGTCGGGAGGAAACGGAAGCCGCGGCTGAAGATCTCAGGGCCGAGCGCCGGCGCCATCGATCTCCGTCCGACGACGAAGGAAACGAAAAGGAAATTTTGAGCAACGAGCCAGCAAGGGTGGATGGAGGTGGCGGCCTCGCCGGCCACCGGGCGTGCCTAGATTTATAGGCGGCGCAAAGGAAAACGAAACGGAAACGAAAACGAAAACGAGTCGGTGACGACGACGGCGCCCCAGACCCAGAGTCGGATTCGTTCACCATGTCCGTTCTACTTGTAGTCGGATTATTCATGGGGTACGGACTACAGAGGTAGAGTCGGATTCACCGTACATACGTGTTGGAGATGCTCCTACTCCGCGCGGGGCACCGTCCGCGCTGCCCGAGCTCACCACCGCGCCCACGGTCAGGGGCCTGCTGCCGCCCTCCCCGTCGGCGACGACGACATCTACGTACGACGTCATCGATCGACACGCTCTTGAACCGTGCGCTGACAAGGAGGAGGAGGAGGAGGAGGAGGACGTCGCCGTGCGTGTGCGCGTCGAACCTGACAGCGCAGCACCGCGTCATGTGGAGGGACTAGGGAGCCCCCAACGCCGCCGGAGTGGGAGGGCAGGTAGTCGTTTCTCGTGCACCTTGGCTGCGACGTGCCAATGGATGTTGGCACGATGACAAGGTCGATTTAGCGGTAGCTTTTTTCAAAATGCCTCCAATATCGTACGTTTAAAACATTTTAAAGAATCCGGTAAAATTTTTTTTAGACAAAAATATTAACCTCCATACAATCCGTAAAGAATATACATGATGTTCCAAAAATTAAATGTAGAAGAAGAGCAAGGAACTCAATCATTCATGATGATAGCGACAAAACCAATCTCAGCTATTCCAAATTATAAGTTGTCTATTCATATAAAGCTAGGAAGTGAAAGCCAGAAAATTTATCATTTGAATTTTCGAAAAAGTTCCACTACATGTTTGCTAGTATTAGAAACATAGAAAACTATAAATAAAGGCTCAATAATATAGATAGAGCATGCATGCACAGAGATAATTGATAGAGAAAAACACTTATAAACTCTGGAAAAAACATGAACCATCCGTTGACACTTGACAACTGGTGGAGACTAGGCTACACTATGAACTCCTGAGGCATGAAATAAGCGTTGATAGTACCAAATCAGCTGGGACCAGTACCAAAATATATGAGATAATACCTATTTTTTCGTTTTACATTTTATTTTCAAATAAGGGTAAATTGGTCATTTAGTACTGTCATAACTGCAGAAATGGGACAGCTGCTGGATGCGATACGTATACATGTATTTGAAGATATTTCTTCTTTAATTTTCAAACTAGGCATAACGTATATGATGTCATCACGACACAATCATGCATGAGTCATGGCTCAAGAGAAAAGCACGGTGCACGCCTCAGGCCGACTTTAAGCAAAATGGCTTCAAATATTCCGCGCGAGGAGGCCCCCGACAAAGGAGCGGTCGGTGTGCTTGGTCCTGGTCGAACGGACGGCGCCCAGCACCTCGACAAGGTGGTCCCGTTCACCTCGGACTCCGTAAACATACTACGGTTTGCGGCATGGTCGCCGACGGCAGCTTTTTAAAATGCTATTTAAGGATCTTGAGTGGAGAAGGTTCCAAAACATAAGTTGTAGATATTGAAAGGTTATGCAAATTTTTAAAAAAGTTTTCATTTGAAATCATCCATCAATAAAAATTATGTTTGAAATCTCACATTTGAAATTCAAAATTTTCAAATAACCTAGAATGAAGAAAAAAGACCAAAATAAAAGTTGTAGATCTCAAAGAGTTATGTAAATTTGTAGTTGATAACTTTTGCATTTGAAATTATCTATTTAAGGAAAATTATGGTTGAATTTCTTGCATTTTAAATTTATGTAGAACAATTCTATAGGAAAAAACATAATCCGTTCTATCCAATATAAGTTCCTCTAACTTTTCCTTTGACTTTTAGCACGTTCTGGGCAATATCTACATACAAAATGACCAGAATTAGATTATAATCCAAAAGATTAGACACGTGAGATTAGCCTTGCAAGTTTAGTGGATCATAACGTATATGAATGTGATGCGTCAGATATATATTAACCATATATGCTTAATTATTGTGAATTGTAGTTGAAGGTAGTACATGCATAATACTGTTTTTATTCCCTTTTGGGATGCACTAGTCTATTAACCTTTGTCTCATATGGATTAGAACCTTATGAGACATAATTAGATAAAAAGAGAATTTTTTAACGTCCATCTAATTGTGATAAATTCATCGATCATGGTCTATATTTTTTCAACCACATCCATAATTATTTCCTTTGTATGATAATTTTTCAGTATCTTCGTTTGGATTTAGTACTAACCTTAGCTTAAACTATGGTGATCTTGTTGCAGCCTATATGTAAATCTAAAATCTTATTAGTTCCTATAGATGTTAATTTTATCACCAACTTAAGTTGAAACTCCTATGCTTATTAACTTTTCATTTTTACCTTATAAAAGGATTGTAGGTCCTAGATTGAACTCTTAAGTATTATGATGACTGAAGAACCATTTAAAACCTACACCCCATATTGCTTAAGATCATTGATAGTGCTTGTTGTGGGAGCTAGTATTAGATAGCAGTGCTAATCTTAAGAGATTAATATTTAAGCCTCATAGCGACTGTTCAAACTAAAGGAATCTCGTAGGCTAGAAAGCGACTGTTTATACTAAAACCTCGTAGGCTTAAAACATAAAGCTACCTTTTCCCACACAATTCTATTCCACTTGATGTTTAAATTTCTTATTAAGAAATAATATGACAATAATAGTTCTACAGTTTATATAGATATACCAAAAAAGTGTATAGATATATGTAAACAAAACAAAGGTAAATATTATCTTATGGTTTATTAATTTCAAATAATTAATATTTTCATGATTGCTAAAACATAGCATATATATTTATTGAATCACACGTGCATGCAAAATAGATTTACATGATGGCTAGAAAATATATTTTACTATAATCAAATATTTGTGTATTAATATTAACAGAAGTAAGTAATGTATAAACATATATGCTTTATGGTTATTTTTTTAAGAGCAGATTATGAAAAACCTGATATAGATTTGAGGAGCCCAGGATATTTGGGTTTTTATATAGTCTATACAGTTTTTAATATAGAGTGCTTAAAATAGAATTACCATAGTGATATGACATAAGGCTTGTGTCCAAATGTATAAATTGTTTAATAAAACTTTTGCCCAATTTATCAACCCTAAAGTATCAATGTAACTTAAAAGTGAATTGTTAGTGTTGTTGCTATGTGTTTAGTTAAGACAACATTTTTTCACACTTGATAAGCCATTAAATAAATATTTACCTTGATGTATATATCTTATGCCTACTTCTAACTTTGCAATAGTAAAAATGTGTAATTTATAAATATATGTACCATAATTTATAAGTATTTAATTATTGTTTGTCATAACTTAGTATTTAGATGTAGAATGGAATGTTTTTTTTTTTTTTTATAATAATTGAGGTGGACAATTGAGATACAAATCAAAAAGATGTTACTATAGTTTATCTATCATAATAGCATATACCTCACCGCCCGAATGTAAACTTGGAGCTTACTTTGCATCGACATTAATGATAGCCCTCGAACCCGATTTAGAAATATGAGGGGTTATGTTAGTTATCAAGTTGTTTCTTGTCGTGCCCCCGTCATATTTTGTTAATAGATTAGCGTTCAATCTGATTTTTTTGGTTTATAATAGGTTAATGAACGTGATGTCTACAGCCATTAATGGCAAAAAAAATAAGTAATCAAGTGAAGGAAAGTTGCTGGCCCTCATATGATAGGCGTACTTTTTCGTTTATGGGAACATGGTCAAGATTTTTACGTAATCTATATATAAAGATAAACCTCACTAATTAAAATAAATCCTAGCTCGTAGATATCGTCACAGTGCTATGAAAACATGGAAACATCATAGATTGGGATCAAGACCTCACACATCAGACAAGAGGCAACCATAAATCCCAAAAATAAACGATATGAGCATGTAGGCTGCCAAATCAGGTCACATATAGGCACATCCCATCCCAGCTGAGCATTTGACCACCATAAACCGGGTCAAAAGTGTAAGCCAGTAAGATTTATATTTCACCTTTCGCTTTGGGGATGGAGAGGGCATGTTTGCTAGTATTAAAAGAAGGAAAACTATCCGGAAAGGAAGCAACCCATGACATGCATGCAAAGAGGAAATTGATACTAGCACCGGGTCGTTGAGGAAGAAAACGATCCATTGTAGCAGCACCCATGCGCCGACAAGATGGAGGAGTAGCCACGAGCCACGAGGTAGCCAAACAAGCGAGACGACCCCTCAAATCCACCATATGCACCGCTGAATGAGGGAAGACGAGGAGCACACCCAAGAGAGTGGAGATTTTACATTTTAGGAGCAAATAAGGAGTACATTGAACCTTTAGCTGATTGATCATAACCGCAGATTTATGGGAGGCCAACCATAGTGGGGTGGGGAGGGAATGGGCGGGAAAATTTTCACCTTTAATTTTCAAAAGGACCATCCCACCAACCACCAAAATGAGCCCACAATCATGGCTGAGTGGAGCCTAGCTCCGAGAGAATGAGGAGGAGGGCCGCCTTCCTGGGGCCTAGCTCGTGGCTGCTTTAAGCACCGTGCCACCGGACCCAAAACACGCCCGGTATGTCAACCCGTTCTATCTCACGCCACCTATCTAGCCTACCATATCATTCCAGCCACATATAACCCCTAACCTTGATATCTACATGCAATTGGACCATCGATTCTCTCTAGCTTCATATCTCGAGAAATGTGGAGGACCACCTTTTTTTCTCTTTTCAAGAAGCTAGCCACGAGCAAAAACAAATGTGGCCACATCATGGCCGACAACAAGTAGTAGCAAATGGATATAGGCAAAGGACCTAATATAAGATAGCAGCATATCCCAATGTATAGTGGTAGTTCCATTGTTTCTTTGGGAATTATTTAAAAAATAAAAAACATGTTGGCACGATGACAAGCTCGATGCTTAGCGGTACGGTAGCTTTTTCCAAGTAACTCCAGTGGACAGATCTCCAAAATAGCCATCAATCAATATCACAATTGGATTTTCCTTGGTAATAAAAACAAAGAAATTACACAAAGGCAAACCTCAATTACTAAAACACCCTCTACAATATATTTCTTAATTAATTATTTAAAAATAAAAAACATGTAAGTACCTGGAGGTACTACGGTACTTTTCCAACCATCGTAAAAGATCTTTTTGGAACTGTCGATAGACTGCAGCTGCCTAATTAAGCCGCTGTAGTTTCTTCTTCAAAGCGCAGAGCAGCAGAGTTCCAGTGTGGCAGCGCGGGGCTGAAGTGGCTGGACGAGACGCGCGCGTCGAGCAGCTCGACGATGGCCGGCGCTGTCACGCACCGGGGGACCTTGTACTGCCCGAAGGCCGCGCCGTGGGAGACGGCGTAGTCCGCGACCTCGTCGAAGGTTCCCGGCCGGACCACCCGGATCTCCAGCGGGCCAATGGATCCACTCCTAACCCGTCCATCGCGGTACCAGTAGCCCAGCGCCGCCTCCATCTCCAAGCAGCACCGGTCCAGCACGTCGGCGTCCATCTCGGCGGCGGCGGCGGCGGCGGCGGCGGTGGACAGCACGTGCAGCTCCCAGTAGACGACGTAGTGCCCGGGAACGGTCTCGGCGCACACCCGGGCGGCGTAGTCCAGGACGGCGGCGCCGCGCGTGCGGAGCAGCGCGGCCGACGCGCGCTCCACTGCACGCTGCAGCTCCTCCTCATTAGTCTTGTCGCCGTCGACGCACAGCAGGACGTTGTTGCGGCGCACGAAGCGGAACTCCGGCGTCGCGTTGTGGAACTCCACCACGCGGAGGACGTCGCCGACGCGGTACCGGTACAGCCCGCCGTAGGTGGTGACCACCGGCTCGTACTCGCGCCCAGCCTCCACGTGGGCGAGCTCCACGAGCTGCCGGCTAGCCGCCGTTTCGTCCGCGTCCGTGGGGAGGAACTCGAAGTAGGCCATGTTGGGCATGATGGTGTAGGATGCCTCGGCCGGGTCGCCGCCGGACATCGGCCGGAGATTGAAGCCAAAGTTGCACTCCGAGGACACGTAGACGGAGGACACTATGGGCAGGCCGCCGCTGAAGTAACGAAGCGTCGGGACGTACTGTGCCATGGAGCCCGTGGCGATGGCGTTCAGGTACTTGGCGTTCGGCCAAAGGCGCGCGAGAATGCCGGCCCAGCCGTCGTCGCCCTCCTTGGAGCACTCCGTCCGGATGAACTGTGCGAGCTCGGGGTCTGGGCGCCGGAGCACGCCGGCGAGGGCCTCGCACACGGACGGGTCCGTGACGCGCTGGCCTAGGAGCTCGCCGCCTTCGATGTCGGCGGCGAGGTGCCTCCAGTTGCCCTGCAGAAAGGAGACCGCGCGGAGGAGGCCGTACGCGAACGTGGCTCCGATGTGCAGCACGGCGTGGCGGCGGCACAGGCCACACAGCATCTGGGCGTACATGCTCTGGAACGCGTCCTCACACAGCACGGCCGCCACCGGGCTCGTCATGAAGCCGCCGCCGCCGCCGCCGCCGCGGCCGGGGTCGTCGTACCGGAGGAGCCTCTTGAACCGGTCGCTGTGGAAGATGCTCGTCGTGGATGGACGTGCTGGCAGGCCGCCCGGTGTCCTTGTCCCGGACCTGACGGAGAGGAAATGGAGACTAGTGCCTTTGTCGAGCCCGGGCACGTGCCTGCATAATTCGTCATTTGCAATGCAATCACGATCGATCGTGTACTCAATTAAATCAAATCAAATCACCACAAGAGGTTTTACTGGTTCATGACTGCCATGACGAGTCCGTGTAGCAGAAAGTGGCGGTCGAGATCATCCTTCACGGCAGGAATCAGCTTGGGCTCGCCGCGCGACGTGCCGGAGGAGACGGCGAACTCGGAGATCGGGTGGCCGGGGCCCGTCAGGACGGGGTCCGTGTCGCCGTTGGCGACGCGCAGGATGTACGGCTTCAGGTCTTCGTACGCCACCATCGGTACCTTGGCCCGGAAAGTGGCGCGGTCAGCGGCGCCGGCGGCGAGGCCGCATTTCGCAAGGTACTCGGCGTCGGCGTTGCGGGCGAGGATCTCCGCCAGCACACGCTCCTGAACGGCGTCCACATTGGTGGTCATCTCCTCGATGGACTGGAGCAGCTCTGCCATGTTCTCCATCGCCGTAGATATGCTCTCACCTTAGTCCTAAGACAAACTGTGAACACTAGCTAGACGTGAAGGTATAAGCTACGTTTATCATGGGTCGACAAATTTATAGCCATCACCAATGGTGGAACCACCAGTTTTGATTAAGAGAAGTCGGACAATCACGATGGACCTGTTTGATTTTCTTTGTCTGAGCTGGCCTGGCCATGGCCAGCCAGAGTACGGTCCAAATGGCATTTGACTGTTTTATTACTGAGCCACGCTCGGGTCAAAATGTGTCTGGTTGCCTACGGAGGAAAAGTATGGCTACCTTACACAAGAATGTGTCAGTCTTTTCACCATAGCTCCTCTCAGCACTCCTTGCTGGCATTTCATCAAACAGTTAAATGGGCCCGAGCTTGTTCAACACCAAGGGATGGAGAATATTTGAAAACGCGCAAGGGGCAGGTGACCCCTCAGGCTAGCCACTAAAGGCAAGGGGTAACTCTGGCTCCATCGATCTCGCGACGCCGTTCCACATGGGCAAGAGCACAATGAATGCGGTTCATGCGCTAGACCCTCTGGCCTGGTGTTCGACGCAAGGTATAGCGACTACCTTAGTTCCTATGCTCGGTGCTCAAGGTGGACAAGGTCATGGTCCTACATGCGGTGTTACGCATGGCGCCCTCCCCAGCCGGCGCAGCTGGCGAGGGCACTGCGGTACGGTGGTGCTCGAACCTAAACGCGACGAGAATGACGGTAGCGAGCCTGCTAGGGTGGCACACATGGATTGGTAGGTGAGGTGATGAGTATTGCGGTGCAGGAGTCGTCCTCCCAGTTCTCCATCGACCCAACGGCATGGCGATGCGGGTGTCACCCTCCTAATTCTCCATCGCACCCGATGGCATGGCGATTCATGTTTTTCCCTCCCAGTTCTCCAACGACACGTGACAAGAAACGGATGCACTGGGAATTGAAGAAGGGAACGGTGGGTGAGAGATGAGTGACCCCATCTCATGCTTAGCGTTTCAGCCAGCAAGGCCAAGAAGAAACGAACCCACATTTCGTTTCCCACGAGCTAGGATAGAGCGTAGGTTTTACACCGGGTATATTTCAGACGTCATGCACAAATCAAGACAAGGTATGCGAATTAATTATTGATAATAATTGTAGTTTCACAAATGTCACTAGCTACGATGTTGTTCATGTTGTATCTTTATATATCTACATGGAGGCTTCTAACACCATGTTATATGCAATGGATGAATCAAAGTGCCACACCAAAAAGTACTCCTAAGGCACAAGTTTAATTTTCTATTGGTATTTATGTTGATATAGAGTTGACTGTGATGTCACCCTGGTATGTGCATGTTATTTACTGTTGGATAGATAGAGTATTTGTGTTGATGGTGTGGATTCATTTGTATAGGCGATTTTAGTTGAGACACGCCACTGAAAATCGATATGCGGGGCCCAGCTTTAGAGCCGCCTGTGGAAAACGATCAGCACTGGCGGTTCCTTAAGTGAACCACTAGTGTAAATGGCACCATTTACATGCGGTTCACTTAAAGAACCGCCAGTGATAATGTGCATTTTCACAGGAGGTTCCCTAAGAAAACCACCTGTGAAAAATGACACCATTTTCACAGGCGGTTTTCTTAGGTCAATCGTCTGTGTTGAACTTATCCTATATATACCCCTTCTTCTTTCTCCCCACTAGAATCACTAGACTGTAGCTCGTGCCTGCTTCCATAGGAGGAGTTTTGGAGGTCCAGATTTGACCAAATATAAGGGAGAAGGTTTTCATCTTGATTTCTTCGAAGGAGGTTGCTAAGAAAGGTTAGTTTATGTGTCTATTGCCTCATTTTAACCATTCTTGCTCAATCCTAATCACTTTTTAGATCTAGGGTTTCACCTCTAGTGAGAGAGAAGAGTAGCTAGGTTATTGCCTTTTTTTCATTAATTCTAGCCACTTTTTGATTTAGAGTTTCACTTTTTCGATCTAGGGTTTAACCTTTAGAGTTTCATTAGTTACTCTTATTTAATTATTTAGTTATGTTTAGTTTAATTAGGTAGTAGTGATGCTTTTAGTTAGGTTTTTATTAATTAATCTTGTTTTGGTTATTAGAGTTTTTTCTAGAAATTGATGCTTTAATTAATTACTTCTTTTTTTATTATTTAATTATGTTTTATTTAATTAAGTAGTGGTGATGCTTTAATTAGAGTTTTATTAATTAGTCTTGCTTTAGTTATTAGGGTTTCATCTATAAATTGATGCTTTAATTATTTAGTCTTATTTAATTATTTAGTTATGTTTAGTTTAATTAAATACTAGTGATGCTTTTAATTAGGGTTTTATTAATTACTCTTAATTTAGCTATTAGGGTTTTATCTATACATTGTTGCTTTAATTAATAGGGATGGATTTAATTCTTTCTAGAAGTTTAACTAAGTATTAGTGAGAGGTATATTTATTTAACTATATGCAATTTAGCCTTGAGGTGTACTAATTGGGAAATATACAAGTAAGAGGTCATTTTTATCTGCATTCCTTTCAAGGAGTTTGCTGATCGTCCAAAAGTTAGTGAATTAATATAACAAAATATTCATGTCTCCTTTTTAGTGATTACAATACATAAATATATTAAACTTTTTAAAAGGTAACGATGGACAGAGCATTCTGGATGTATAACTTACAAAAAGTAGATCCATCATATATACCCGAGGTCTATAGGTTTATCGATGCTGCCAAAAATTATGCTCAACGTTCAACTCGTAACACTGTTTGCATTGTAAGTCTTGCTCTCGTACTAACACGAACATCATTTATTATTATTGACTTGTATTTATTATTATTGACTTGTATTAAGATTGAATTTCTGACATGCACTTGTGCCTTGCAGAATGCAATATCATCAAGACGAGATGCTTTACGGTTTTGGACCAAACAACAATGGGAGCAAAAGGACTAGGTACCTTAGCCCAAAGAAGATATGTGAGAACGAGCATATCTTCCGGATTGGTGACGGCAGCGATCTCTTGAAGGGGTTATCAAAAGGAGAAGCTGCGAAGAAAAAGCAAAAACTGGAGAAGGAACATGAGTCTAAATACGCCGCCGCCTACATAGGCCATGCAATGCTTCAGTTCAAACACAAGGAAGTCATAATTTCCCCTTATAACTTTAAGTAAGTATGAGTTTATATACATACATCAAATTAAGTATCAGTTTATATACACACATAATAATTCTAGTTCGATCGTGCAGCGACCACTAGATATGCTCTCCGTAGACTTCAGTTCTGAAAGATATGCAAAATTCACCACCATCTTAGAACGGTAAGCGGACATAAGCTAGCATGCATCCTTTTATCGATGAGAGTTTAAGAATTACTAGTTGATTCTTTTTGAGATCATAGTTGTTGTAGATTCTATAAGTTAAGAGGTGGAGTGTATGACTTGTTCAAGAAGGGGAAGGCACTGAACATATTTTATAAGTGGCCGATACATAAATTTATGAATTCATATCATGCATGTATAGTATATAAGACGATGTTGCAAGTAAATAACTGGATGCCCTTTATGTAGTGCCACAAGCAACCAGCTAGTTCCATGCACTATGGATTCTATGTGTATGAGTTTATGAGAACGGACAAACGGTACATCAAGAACGCTAATAAGGTACAACTAATTAATTGTTATGTTTGTATTTATATCATTAAAGATGCAAATATATTCTAGACATGTGGAAATATATATGATGTTTATAAACTTTCTTTTCAGGCGTATCAAGAAACCAAGTCAAAAAACTTCACCGAGAAAACTCTATATGGAATTATTGAGGACCTGTGCTCATTCATCTTGAAAGAAATCATTCCTACAGAGGAAAAATATTACCATGCAAATAGCCCCTTAGGGAGGCCAGAGTTCATAGCGCTAAGGGACATTAGCACTCTGAAATTGAGTCAAAATGATTATTAGAATCATGTCGAATGTAAACTTTATTATCATATCGTGGCTGAAAAACAACATTGATGTATATAATGTATGATGTAATTAAATTGTTAATGGTGTATATATGTATATAATTGTATGATATAATTACTTTTCTATTGATATATTTGTCATAATTAAATAGCCTTTCTATTGATCATAGTGTAAGAGAGAAAGAGAGAAAGAAAGGGAGAGAGGAGGGAGGAAGAGGAGGAAGGAAAGAGAGGAGGGAGGGAGGGAGAGAGGAGGGCGGTTGCTCACATTTAAAAATTTAAATTAATTTGGACGGAAAAACTATAACACAGGCGGTTCACTTAATAGAACTGCCTGTGGAAATGACATTTTCACAGGCGGTTCCTTATGTGAACCACCAATGAAAATGTCATTTGCACAGGTGGTTCCTTTCGTGAAATGCCTGTGAAAATGTATTTTCACTGGTGGTTTTTAAGCAACCGCCAGTGAAAATGCACTATTTCCACTGGCCCTTAGCACAAGCGGCTTCCCAAAACGCTTGTGAAAATACATTGGAAACCGTGTACTAGTGCGTTCTAACAATTATTCATCAAGGGAGTTGCTCAAACCAATGCCAAATAGTGCTATTAAGGCTGAAGTGTTTAGTCCAACAAAAGTAAAGAAAAAACCTGTTGAAATTACTCCATTGCCGAGGACGGTTTTGCTTTCACAGGGAGAGAATGGCGTCAATATCCCTACTCTAAATGTTGCTTCTAGTGAGTCTGTGCAATTTTTTTTTGATTGCGAGTCTCTGCAATTAGCTTTGTGCAATTTTTTTTTTTGATTGCGAGTCTCTGCAATTAGCTTCAAGGAGCCAATTAAATCTTCAACGCAATTTGGCTCTATCTTCAGTTAAATCTTCTAGTGAGTCTCTGCAATATCCCTACTCTATCAGAAAAATAGCGATGACATAGACGAATTCACTAATTAATATATCAGCCTTGGTTTTATGCACGTCGAGATCACTGAGCTGCTGCCAATAAATTATGGTGTTTCCTGAGCTCTAAACAGAGGACGTGATTAGCACAGCTATGCAGCAGGTTAGTCACGTACTACCAAATCAATTTCTTACTGTATTAGGTAAGCCAATTTTAAGTCAGTTCGGTTATTTAATTACGTATAAGTCAACGTCCGGCCAGTCTGTAAAAGGTTGCACGTGCCTGAACCAAATCGAATCAAATCGAGTTTGACAGAGTTGTCGCCGACGTAGATGGACAGGGCAAAAGTTATGCCCATCAAATCTTTAGCATATGCATGGAGTATTAAATATAAACTAAATAAATAAATAATTATATAGATTGCAACTATTTTATGAGACGAAATTTTTAAACCTAATTAGTCTATGGAGTATTAAATATAAACTAAATAAATAAATAATTATATAGATTGCAACTATTTTATGAGACAAAATTTTCAAGCCTAATTAGTCCATGATTTGATAATGTGGTGCTATAGTAAATATATGTTAATAACAGATTAATTAGTATAAAAAATTATCTTGTGGTTTTCTAACGAGTTCTATAATTTATTTTTTTTATTAGTATCTAGAAATTTTTTTCGATATTCCACGTAATATCTGATGTGACATCCAAACTGTGGAGGATTATTCCTTAGGCTCGTGCTTGGATCGATTTGCAGCTACACCATGTGGAGGAATCGTGTTTATCAGCAACACCATGGGAGGAATCTTTATTGCTTCGATTTGCAGTTGCAACGACCACGATAAGTCTTGTAAGCCTGAGTACGATCTACTGTCATCTGTATCGAGCTGCGATTTATATTTGATTGTTTGAGACTTGTGAGGGATTTGTCCGGACATCAAACTCGCTCACGAGTCATGCCATTGCAGCTAGCTGGCAATGCAAATAAACAAAGATTTACAGCCATGGTAGTCTGCTTGGCAGCCGTTGACATATATTAAATAATAATTCATTCAAAATTAATTTTGTTTGTCGGCCAAATACTTAATACAACCATATTGGATCTTGTCGATAGAAATATCTGCTCCTGAGTTACAGTAGTTGTGCTTCATAAATCTTCGAGCATCTCCAACAATTTGGTATTTCAACTTGCTATTCTTTTTTTTTGGCAAAATCACAAAAAATCCTCTCCAACAACTCCTCAAATCAACTCCTTATTTATCCTAAGTTGCTATTCTTTTCCTCCCGCACGCAGATATATCCGCGCGCGGACGCGACTTGCTATCGAACTTTTGGAAGAGGTGGAAGGGTGAAAAAACAATTTTATTTCTGCTTTAGGGTTCCTGATGTAAGTTTTCAAGAGGTGGAAGGATATAAACATAATTTTGTTTTTGTATCGGGGTTCCTGATGTAAGTTTGATCTGTGTTTAGCAAGTGGATTATGCTAAACTATTGGAGAGGAACTCTTTTTTCACTTGCTATATATTTTAGAGAGTTGTCAAATCACAAGATTTACCAAGTGAATTTTGACACTCTCTTGAAGATGCTCGGTGTATCTCATTAATATGTCAAAGTGCCAAGAGGGCTGGCCAAGGGTCGACCATATCCTGTTTATAGCCCCCCCAAGTGAGTCATCCAACTATTACTCTCATTGGGCTGATTTTGGTCCGATGCCACTCATCGAACAAATGCATGCGTGTCCGATGTATCGCCCGCTGGCACATATGTCACTAGCAGTTTGAATTTGACAGTTGCCACCCAACGCTCCTCTCCGCATGTTGTTGTCTGATGGTCATCGAACCATGGATGAAAACGGTGTGGAAATATCCTATACCAAACAGCATCATTTTTCTACATTTGATCCAATCAAATTCATATTTTTGGATAAATTCGTAGTGCTATTTAAGGATCTTAAGTGGAGAAGGTACCAAAACATAAGTTGTAGATATTGAAAGGTTATGCAACTCTTTAGTTGAAAACATTTTCATTTGAAATCATCCATCAATAAAAATTATGTTTCAAATCTCACATTTGAAATTCAAATTTTTCAAATAACCTAGAATGAAGAAAAGACCAAAATAAAAGTTGTAGATCTCGAAGAGTTATGTAACTTTGTAGTTGATAACTTTTGCATTTGAAATTATCTATTTAAGGAAAATTATGGTTGAATTTCTTGCATTTTAAATTTATGTAGAACAATTCTATAGGAAAAAACATAATCCGTCCTATCCAATATAAGTTCCTCTAACTTTTCCTTTGACTTTTCTAAGCACGTAGAGAGGCAATATCTACATACAAAAGCCAGAATGACTTATAATCCAAAACAGAGGCGTAGGCCACCTTGCAAGTTTAGTGGATCATAACGTATATGAATGTAATGCGTCAGATATATATTAACCATATATGCTTAATTATTGTGAATTGTAGTTGAAGGTAGTACATGCATAATACTGTTTTTATTCCCTTTTGGGATGCACTAGTCTATTAACCTGTGTCTCGTATGGATTAGAACCTTATGAGACATAATTAGCAAAAATAGAATTTTGTAACGTCCATCTAATTGTGATAAATTCATCGATCATGGTCTATATTTTTTCAACCACATCCATAATTATTTCCTTTGTATGATAATTTTGTGTATCTTCGGCATGGATTTAGTACTAACCTTAGCTTAAACTATGGTGATCTTGTTGCAGCCTATATGACATCCTAAATCTAAAATCTTATTAGTTCCTATAGATGTTAATTTTATCACCAACTTAAGTTGAAACTCCTATGCTTATTAACTTTTCATTTTTACCTTATAAAAGGATTGTAGGTCCTAGATTGAACTCTTAAGTATTATGATGACTGAAGAACCATTTAAAACCTACACCCCATATTGCTTAAGATCATTGGTAGAGCTTGTTGTGGGAGCTAGTATTAGATAGCAGTGCTAATCTTAAGAGAGTATTAATATTTAAGCCTCATAGCAACTGTTCACACTAAAGGAATCTCGTAGGCTAGAAAGCGCCTGTTTATACTAAAGGAATCTCGTAGGCTTAAAACATAAAGCTACCTTTAGCCCACACAATTCTATTCCACTTCTGATGTTTAAATTTTCTTATTAAGAAATAATATGACAATAATAGTTCTACAGTTTATATAGATATACCAAAAATGAATAGATATATGTAAGTAACAACTTAGGTAAATATTATCTTATGGTTATTAATTTCAAATAATTAATATTTTCATGATTGCTAAAACATAGCATATATATTTATTGCTCACACTGCATGCAAAATAGATTTACATGATGGCACAAAATATATTTTACTATAATCAAATATTTGTGTATTAATATTAACAGAAGTAAGTAATGTATAAACATATATGCTTTATGGTTAATTTTTTTAAGAGCAGATTATGAAAATTTAGATATAGATTTGAGAGGATATTTGGGTTTTTATATAGTCTATACAGTTTTTAATATAGAGTGCTTAAAATAGAATTACCATAGTGATATGACATAAGGCTTATGTCCAAATGTATAAATTATTTAATAACTTGTGCAATTTATCAGTATAAAGTATCAATGTAACTTAAAAGTGAATTGTTAGTGTTGTTGCTATGTGTTTAGTTAAGACAACATTTTTTCACACTTGATAAGCCATTAAATAAATATGTACCTTGATGTATATATCTTTATTTGGTAGATCTGGTGCATAGCATTATGCCTACTTCTAACTTTGCAATAGTAAAAATGTGTAATTTATAAATATATGTACCATAATTTATAAGTATTTAATTATTGTTTGTCATAACTTAGTATTTAGATGTAGAATGGAATGTTTTTTTTATTTTTTTATAATAACTGAGGTGGACAATTGAGATACAAATCAAAAGATGTTACTATAGTTTATCTATCATAATAGCATATACGAGTAATTTGAATGTAAACTTGGGGCTTACTTTGCATTGACATTAATGATGGCGAGGTGGGTAATTTAGAAATATGAGGGCTTATGTTAGTTATCAAGTTGTTTCTTGTCGTGCCCCCTCATATTTTGTTAATAGATTAGCGCTCAATCTGATTTTTTGGTTTATAATATGTTAATGAACGTGATGTCTACAGCCATTAATGGCAAAAAATAATAAGTAATCAAGTGAAGGAAAGTTGCTGGCCCGCATATGATAGGCGTACTTTTTAACATATGGGAACATGGTCAAGATTTTTTAATCTATATATAAAGATAAACCTCACTAATTAACAATAAATCCTAGTTCGTAGATATCGTCACAGTGCTATGAAAACATGGAAACATCATAGATTGGGATCAAGACCTCACACATCAGACAAGAGGCAACCATAAATCCCACAAAATAAACGATATGAGCATGTAGGCCGCCGAAATCAGGTCACATATAGGCACATCCCATCCCTTTGAGCACTTTGACCACCGAAATCGGGTCAAGTGTAAGCAGTATTTCAAGATTTCACCTCACTTTGGGGATGGAGAGGACGATGATGCCGGCGGCTTCAGAAGAAGGAAGCAGATCCGGAGAGGAAGCAACCCATGACTTCGGGAAGAGGAAGCAGACACTAGCACTGGGTCGTCTCGAGGAAGAAGATGATGCGAAGTAGCAGCACCCGTGCGCCGACAAGATGGAGGAGTAGCCAACACGAGCCACGCGAAGCCCGTCTACGACCCCGTCGCCACCATGCAACGCTGAATGAGGGAAGACGAGGAGCACACCCAAGAGAGTGGAGAGTAGGGGGTGAGGAGCAGAGAGGAGTACATCGAACCTTAGCTGATTGATCGACGACCGAGGATTTATGGAAGGCCAACCATAGTGGGGTAGGGAGGGGAATGGGCGGGGGAAATTTCACCGTAGCTCGCAGAAGGACCATCCCACCAACCACCAAAATGAGCCCACGGGTGGCCGAGTGGAGCCTGGCTCCAGAGAAATGAGGAGGAGGGCCGTCTTCCTGGGGCCTAGCTCGCGGCTGCTTTAAGCACCGTGCCACCGGACCCAAAACATGCCCGGTAGGTCAACCTGTTCCATCTCACGCCACCTATCTAGCCTACCATATCACCCCAGCCACATATAACCCCTAACCTTGATATCTACATGCAATTGGACCATCGATTCTCTCTCTGGGAATATCTCGAGAAATGTGAAGGACAACCTTTTTTTCTCTTTTTCAAGAAGCTAGCCACGAGCAAAAACAAATGTGGCCACATCATGGCCGACAACAGTGTAGTAGCAGCGTGATATAGGCAGTAGACCTAATATAAGATAGCAGCATATCCCAATGTATATAGTGGTAGTTCCATTGTTTCTTTGGGAATGCTTGACGTGCCAATGGATGTTGGCACGATGACAAGCTCGATGCTTAGCGGTACGGTAGCTTGAGGGTAGTAACTCCAGTGGACACGCGTGAGCAACACTGTAAAGAATCCGGCAACATTTTAGGACAAAAAAAAAAAAACTAATACAATCCGTAAAGAATGCACATGATGTTCCAAAATTTAAATTTATAGAAGAGCAAGGAACTCAACCACTCATGATGATAGCGACAAAACCAATCTCGCTATTCCAAATTATAAGTTATCTACATATAGGTTTTGCTATAAAAGTGAAAGCCAGAATGGCTTATCATTTGGATTTTCGAACAAGTGGGAACGGGCTGCTAGTATTAAAAACATAGTAAACTACAAATAAAGGCTCAACAATATAAATAGAACATGCATGCAAAGAGATAATTGTATAGAATTCAATCAATATCACAATTGGATTTTCCTTGGTAATAAAAAAAAAGAAATCACATGAAACATATTTATTACATGAGGGATTACATGTTTGCACAATAACTATCCAAGTTGGACAATTATGCTTATTGTGAATGGTAGTTGAAGGTGGTACATGCATAATAACATTTTGTTCCTTTTTCCCTCAAAAAAACTTTTTGTTTCTTTTTTTTGGACATAATAATAGTATACCTTAGTTGCATATACATATCTCCCCAACTGGATACATAAAGAGGATAGTTTGTCTTGGTGCGTTAATCGCCATCAACAGGCCTTCTCTCCGCCTCCTTGCGATCCCACACACAATTAATACGCAAATCACGCTGTCAAATAAGGTAATCACGCAATCAATCTATCATGCCCCCAATTACATGATTCCTTCCTCGCCTCCCGTGCATGTGTGTCCCGTCCCATGCCTTTGCCTCCTGTGCAATCCCTCCTGAAGCGCATGGCCACTCCACGGCCGGCCATCGGCACCAGCTGCACGGATACACAACAGCCGGTCGCCTCCACCATCAGACCGTACGTCGAGGGAACGACCATCGATCCTTCGTACGTAGCCATACACAGGGGCGTGCCCCTGCGATCCTTCGTACCCCATCTCGTCACGACCAACCATCGCCGCCGCCACCCAGGGCACGCCGAACCCGGTCGTGTCTGTCGTCGTCGGGGAGGAGCCGGTGAGCCTGATGGTGCGGATCACCGCCACCCAGGGCACGTCGATCCTTGCTTGTGTCCGTCGTCGTCGAGGAGCCTCACCCCAACGGTGTGGCTGTTCCGACTTCCGAGAGCCGCGCACTACTTCCGCTGCAACATTGTGTCCGTGATCGGCCTCGGTGCTCCGGTCGAGCTGCCACTGCTGCGGGCTGCGGTCGCTGCCACGCTCGCGCGCCACCCATCATGCAAAATTCATCGGGTCGCCGATCTGCCTCGGTGTGCGATCCCTGGCTCCCTGCTCCGATTTGTTTTACATTTTCCCCAGGCGTGCATCACGCGGTTCACTACTTCCATCTCCAGTTTTCCTAGCGTAGCACTCGATTTTTTTCCCTACCGATTGATTCCGTCCACCCAGTGCTGCCATCGTGATCCCATCGCGAGCACAGACAACGAAGACGATCTAAAGTGCAAGCCCGCCATTGTCTGGTGCAGTCACTGTGGACCATTGATCTCGACAACGATCAGCACCTTCTCTACGATCCAGATTTTGTGATTTATTTGTTCATCCTGCAGGTGAAAGTTTCGGCAGCGTGTTCATCCTGCAGATAAAAGTCACGGCATAGAATGGCATTATTGATGCAGAGCAGGTACTGCCAATCTCTCTTCTCTCTCTGCTTCGTGAGAGGATAGCAAGCAGACCTGGCCGCCTGCAGTCTAAGTATTGCAAGACTTTCAGTCTGATTAGCTAATTGTTTAGTGTGCACCAAACCATCTTATTGTCTAAATGTTATTTCCAAATTTTGACTTCGACATGATTTTGGCCATGTAGCCTTATGATTATTGATTAATGATGTTAAAAAAACGTCATTCAGAGAGGTTAACAATTTTTTTTAATTGATCCTTGGTCTGATTGATGTTACGTTCAGTGAGGGTCTACCAAATTTCTTTGACCTGCTGGTGCTCTATCAGTATGGGTTTCCGTGGTGATCAGTTTGGGTCTCAGTGGTCCAGATGTACTGTACATCATCACCATACTGTTAAGTGGTTTCTCAGTGGTGCATTATTTGTTTCAGGATTTGGATTCGTCAGGATACACGGACAGATAGTGAAGCATTAAACAATTTTGGTCTTGCAGTCATTCACTTTTTCGCAAACCTGGTAAGTTAATATTTGCATCTCAGAGTAACTTCATTTTCAGCTGATACCACTGTTCCTGTCCGACAAATTCAATTTTTCAGTTTTATTATTTGAAGTTACTCCTTTTAGTCTTGCATGCATGTTTCCGTCTACCACCGTATGATGGTCATCAATCTATAATATATACTTGCTTGCATCACCGGCCGGTCTCAGATGTTCTTGAATTTTCATGTTGGGTTAAGTTATAAATTAGTAATGATGATCCATGCTTCAAGTATTACTTCTGCATGTTAAAACATGAATGGATAGCATCTTGAGATAAGCTTTTTTATTTGTAGAATTAAGTCCACTGTACGAGTATAATTGATACTAATCTTCATGCCATTTGAGTTGATCATACATTTTTTTGGTTGAGGCTGCCATGGATTGGGACATTGGGTAATATGCAGAGTGTTTTTGTTTTGGTAACTCGCATAGTGTTCGGAGGTTTTCGAGAAATATTAAATTTTAGTACCATAGGCTTTTTACTTGATCATGATCTCTTACTACCTCTCTAATGAAGATGTGTACAATGCCATAATAATGGATAGAAAACCATGCATAATTATCTGATTCCATATGTTTGGGGTAGGCAATGAACTTTTCCTGAAAGGAACGAGGAAATTGAAACAGAGCTAAACTTTAATTATGCAGGTACTTGGTTCCTGCGACGAACGAGGAAAAGCAAGTAGGCAATGAAAGGTTCAACATATTTAGTGGCTGCCCTTCTGGTCAGACAGCGACTATTGTCCTCCGTGGTGGTGCATACCAGGTCTTCTATTTTCCAGTTAACTGGTTAATTGCCGATATACTTGCATTAAGTTTTATTTGATGATTTATTTTCTAAGTGACTCTATAGCGTCACGGAAAGGTCTATATACTATATAGTTTGTGAGTCTGCGACGCTGTATTCTTCGTAACTTTGTTGATTTCATAAAATTTTCTTTTTAGAATGAATATCATTTTAACGTCGGTATTTAATTTTACAGTATTATTATCTTATCATGTGATCCGTGTGTTTTTAGTACAAATATTGTTATCCCGTGGCAAAGCACGGGCACGCTACCTAGTTATGCATATAGAACTGTCGACGACAGACTGCAGCTGCCTAATTAAGCCGCTGTAGTTTCTTCTTCAAAGCGCAGACCAGCAGAGTCCGATTGTGGGAGGGACGGGCTGAAGTGGCTGGACACGACGCGCGAGTCGAGCAGCTCGACGATGGCCGGCGCCGTCACGCACCGGGGGACCTTGTACTGCCCGAAGGCCGCGCCGTGGGAGACGGCGTAGTCCGCGACCTCGTCGAAGGTTCCCGGCCGGACCACCCGGATCTCCAGCGGGCCAATGGATCCACTCCTAACCCGTCCACGCGGGCGAGCTCCACCAGCTGGCTCGCCGTGGCATCATCAGCTGCGTCCGTGGGTAGGAACTCGAAGTAGCCCATGTTGGGCATGATGGTGTAGGTTGCCTCGCCGCCGGACATCGGCCGGAGGTTGAGGCCCAAGTGGCACTCCGACGACACGTAGATGGTGCTCACGATCGGCAAGCCGCCGCTGTAGTACCGGAGCGCCGGGACGTACTGCGCCATGGAGCCCGTGGCGATGGTGTCCAGGTACTTGGCGTTGGGCCAAAGGCGCGCGAGAATGCCGGCCCAGCAGTCGTCACCCTCCTTGGAGCACTCTGTCCGGATGAACTGCGCGAGCTCGGGGTCTGGGCGCCGGAGCACGCCGGCGACGGCCTCACGCACCGACAGGTCGGTGACGCGCTGGCTGCCTACGCTCACCAGCGCGCCGGCTTCGATGTCGGCGGCGAGGTGCCTCCAGTTGCCCTGCAGGAAAGAGACGGCGCGGAGGAGACCGTACGCGAACGTGGCTCTGATGTGCAGGACGGCGTGGCGGCGGCACAGGCCACACAGCATCTGGGCGTACATGCTCTGAAACGCGTCCTCACACAGCACGGCCGCCACCGGGCTCGTCATGTAGCCGCCGCCGCGGCTGGGGTCGTCGTACCGGAGGAGCCTCTTGAACTGGTCGCTGTGGAGGACGCTCGTCGTGGCTAGACGTGCTGGCAGGCCGCCCGGTGTCGTTGTCCCGGACTTGGCGAAGAGGAAGTGGAGACGAGTGTGCCTTTGTGGAGCCCGGGCACGTGCCTGCATACACGCAGAGTGCAGCTGATTCATCATCTGCAATGCAATCACGATTGTGTATTCAATTAATTAAATCAAATCATCACAAGAAGTTTTACTGGTTCATGACTGCGCTGACGAGTCTGTGTAGCAGAATGCGGCGGTCGAGATCATCCTTCACGGCAGGAATCAGCTTGGGCTCGCCGCGCGACGTGCCGGTGGAGACGATGAACTCATAAATCGGGTGGCCGGAGCCCGTCAGGACGGGAGATGTGTCGCCGTTGGCGACGCGCAGGATGTACGGCTTCATGTCTTGGTACGTCACCATGGGCACCTTGGGCACAGAAAGCGGCGCGATCGCCGGCGCCGGCGCCAGCACCGGCGGCGAGGCCACATTTCGCAAGGTACTCGGCGTCGGCGTTGCGGGCGAGGATGTCCGCCAGCACACGCTCCTGAACGGCGTCCACGTTGGTGGTCATCTCCTCGATGGACTGGAGCAGCTCTGCCATGTTCTCCATCTCGCCGTAGATATGCTCTCACCTCAGTCCAAACACAAACTGTGTAACACTAGCTAGACTTG
>JADLZL010006944.1:0-16437 GCA_015844335.1 Chrysopogon serrulatus | reverse complement strand
TTTCATGGGTTGTATTGTGTGCTTATTTTTTTACTTAATTTCATTTCCATATGATGATTGAATTTCATGTGGATGGAATTAGACTTGACAACCACCATATCAGATTAGTGCTTTTTTTTCATTTTTTTCCAGATTTCTCGATCGGAGGCGGGGGGGGAGCCAGCTATCTATCTGGCTAGCTTTGGCAGCCATTAAAAAAATCCCACCAATAATTGGAAGCCTTCAACTTATACTGTACTGCACAAGTGGAGATGATTATGTGTTGTTTGCTAATGATCTGGAAACTGGAAAGGTAAAAAACTTTGCATGAGGTTGTTTTGTACTTTGAGATAAAATGGAAGCAATGATAGGATCTAACTTATTCTAAGTTATGCACTCTGACACTGGTGGATGTTAACTGCTAAAAGAGTTAGTAGAAAAATATTGACAAGGTGTTTGAGACCATACTCCCTCCTTCCAATTATGTTTCTGTTCCTTTTTTGTAATAACCTGAAACTTTGATTCCTCTACCAGAGTTCATGGAGATGTACATGCAGGTGAGGTACAGATTGAACCCTGATAAGGAGATACTAGAGATCCTGCAAGCTGCATCCAAGTTCAAGCCGGTAATATCTCTACAACAACTACTAAGTTATTGGCAGAATTTAATATTATATGCAATCATGCACAATAACGAGGCATCACATAACTTCTTCACTCTTTTCAAAGGGTTCTGCTTGATGATGAAGCTAGAGGATGAAAATTGTATTGTTGAGTAATAATTGATACAATCCAAAGTTTTTTTTGTATTTAGAAAGGGCAACACAATAGCAAGGGCCATGGCCTAAGTTTCACACTAAAGCTACAGAACCAAGCAATATAGTTAGGACCCCTTTTAGAATTGTGTCTAACAAGAAAAAAAGAGACACTCAAATTCTCATATAAATTTGTGTTGTCAGAAGTCAGATCAATCATCATGAAGCCATAATCTCAAATTTAATCAAGTTTATTAGGGTAGCTGGTTAGCTGCTATATGTGATTTTATATCGTAGCTTCCCTAAACATCAAACTAAAGTTCTTAGATATTACTGCCTCCTGTGTTGTTCTCTAATAGTGTGAATGCATATGAAATTCAGTCAGAAACAAAACAATGGGCCGGACACTTACCGACTAATAAACAACCTGCAGAATTAGTAAGGGTACATGTCGCCTGACATGAAAACATATAGTAAAATGACACTCCGTGGCATTCCCTTGAGATTATATGCACAACATTTTAACGGCTGCTTTTTATATTTTGGTAGGCTAAAGCAACAACAACATTGTAAAAAGCACTTTTGAAGGTTACCTGCCGCCTGCCTTTCATGGCTCTAACTATCTACAAACTTATTTTTTTATTTTGGAGGCAACAAAAAATAATATTTGCATCCAAATATACTATTTAGTAAAATGTTGCTTCTATGTCGACTTGATCAGGTGGAAGTACTGGCAAAGATTTAGGGCTCCTTTGGCTAACGGGGAGAAGAAAGGAAACCCATAGGAATCCGAAAACGCAGGAAAGGAAAGCAAGTTCATTTCCAGAGGAATCGTTCCTTTCCTTTTCTCCCCTTCCGTCCTCTGCACCGTAGAGGAAGTAGTACCGTCAGAGCCTCCGCACCGTCTCCATCCTCCAGCGCTCCCTCCCCTCTGACCCCTCCGCTCCTTCCCTGCCCTCACCAGTGTGCCTGCACGGAGCTCGCGCCGCCCTCCACCATTGGCTTGCACGGCGCGGAGGAAGATGCAGATCTGGAGTTGGAGACGACCTTGCCGAGGTAGAGATGGTGGGGGAGCACGACGAGGTGGAGAGTGGAGCCGCCCCCACTCCGCTCCTGCACCACCACGGCGACCACCTCGCTCATCCGTGCGGCCATCGAGCTCCTCCACCACCACCGCGTCGAAGTCCTCCAGCTCCTCCGCGTCCTCCGGCGCGCGCCCCTCTCCCGGACCCACATGTCCTCGCATAGCGGTGCCCTCGAGGCTGGCCGCGGTTGGCGCCGCTGGAGCCTCCGCTGCTCCCCCGCCCCTGCCCTCGCCTCTTCCCTCTCTCTGTCTCGGCGTGGTGGCAAGGAGGGAGGGCTCAAGCGTGGCACGGCCGCTGTTGCGGGTCAAGCGCGGAGTTGTTGAGGAGATTTTGCCTCGGACTTCGTGAAAAAATAAGCTCCAACCGAATGTTATTTTTCCTACGCTGCTGTGAGTGAAGAAATCCTATGGATTCGTTTCCTCCATTTCTCCTGCGTGTACCCAAACAAGAGGTGACGTCAGTGTATCCGTAGGATTCATTTCCTCCGTTTTTCCTGCATTCCACCCATGAACCAAAGCGGGCCTTACTGGGGCAATGCAAGAGGGAAACTCTCTGAGGCAGTAGATCATCTCAAGGTGGACTCCTTTGTACTTCGTTGCAGGAGCTTAGGGACACTGAAAAGGTTCACATCAAACCTCTCCTCTGTCAAACTACATGTGCTTAGTCTTTGGCTAACATAGCTCCCTCATATTTTACATTTCATTGGATCTCAATGCAGGGCTTTCCTTGGAAGTATCAGCAACTATGTAGTCAACAATGCAACATGCCCGGTTACAGTGGTGTGCAGTGTGCGGAACAATCGTTTCCCAATTCCCCTCTTATTCCTTGCAGACCTTTTCTTTTTCTGAGAAGCCCCTGTTCTAGATGGAGAACAGTGTGCAAGTGAATGATGAAGAGATAGTTTCTTTGGTTACCTTTTTCTTCACATGCCCTCTGTGCTATGGGGTTTGCAATGGATGAACTAATCCTAAATTAGGATGACTTGGCATTCTAATCATGTCATATACTTGCATCTACTATTTTCTTCTTAACTGTTCTTAGAGAAAGTTTACTTCACAATCCGCATTGAAACAAGGAAAGGCATCTGCTACAGCTCATGTTGATTCCTTTTAATAATATAATTTTTAGGGTTGAAGGTGCTCTAAATATATTCTGACTATGTTTTAGTTTAAGAATCTACAAGTCCATGTCATGCGGTTAATTTGTTGTTCTTGCACATCCAATTTCTACTATCCCCAGTCAGTCATGGGCCAACCTCGCTCACAAACGGGCTTCAAAAGAACCAAGTGTTACATAGAAATTCTCATTTTAAAAACCAAAAAGGCCAAATAAAACAAGAACTAATTTTAGAAATTGCTAAAATCCATAAAAAAATTATAGTCAGAGGTACAAATGCTCCTCATAATAAAAATTTATAGCAAAATTTAAAGTAAGATCAAGAAATTCCCGTAGTAACGCACGGGCATATTTACTAGTAAAGTTATAAATTATAAGAGCAATAGTTTTATAAATAAAATTAATCTAGAAAACAATAAAGCGAGGATGATCGGGAAGTAGAATTAATGAGACAGTAGTTGCCTTGTTGATAATCTAGAGTTTTTTTTTTGTTATAGGGAACACGTCTAGAAAACATACGACCCTATAATTTTGCTTTATAACTAGAAGGGGCCCCCACGCTTCGTGTGGGGAGGAGGGTTGGGAAAAAAAAAAGAGAAAAAAGAAAGAAATAGTAACGGGTGTATGGGAACAGTAACGGGTACATGAACAGTGCTGGGTCGTACTGTAGATATAACCTGCTGTGAGTAGTGATGGGTATATGCTACAGTACCTAACCCGTTAAGGAACAGTAAATCAGACCCGTTACTGTGGAATGAACAGTAACCGGTTTGGATGGGTGGCTGCAGGTGGTCCGTTTCTACTGTTGGTCAACAGTAACGGGGTATCTACGAAATTAAAGATCTCTATAGATAGATAAAGGAGGGAAGGAAACCTTTCCTTCCTCTCGAACGGGTCAAGAATTTCAATTTCAGTGTAATGTAATGTACTAATCCACATCGTGTAAGAAAATAGAAAACGCTTTGTTCGCTCTCTGTATATACTGAAGTACCTCTCCCTTCCCTCAGACACCTCCAAACCCTAGCGGCGATGGCGTCCGCGGCGGCGGGGGCGCCGAAGCGCTGCTACTACGAGGTCCTGGGCCTACCTCGCGACTGCTCCCCGACCGACATCAAGCTCGCCTTCCGCCGCCTCGCGCTCTCGCTCCACCCCGACAAGCAGCCGCCCGGCTCCGACGTCGCCGCCGCCACCGCCGCCTTCCAGGAGCTGCAGCATGCTCACTCCGTCCTCTCGGACCCGCAGGAGCGCGCCTACTACGACTCCCACCGCTCCCAGATCCTCTTCTCCGACCCAGCCTCCGCCGGCGCCAAATCCGCCTCCCCCGTCCCCGACCTCTTCGCCTTCTTCTCCTCCTCCGCGTTCTCCGGCTTCTCCGACACCGGCCGCGGCTTCTACAAGGTCTACGGGGACGTCTTCGACAAGGTCTTCGCGCAGGAACTCGCCTATGCGCGCAGGATGGGGGTTCCTGAGCCTGCTGCGCCACCGGTCATTGGGAACCTCGATTCCCCCTATGCGCAGGTCACTGCTTTCTACAATTACTGGCTTGGGTTCGGCTCCGTCATGGACTTCGGGTGGGCGGCCGAGTGGGACGCCGCGCGTGGGGAGAACCGCCGTGTTCGGAGGCTCATGGAGGAGGACAACAAGAAGGCGATGCGCAAGGCACGGCGGGAGTACAACGACGCCGTCAGGGGCCTTGCTGCCTTCTGCAAGAAGAGGGATAAGAGGGTGGTGGACATGGCTCTTAAGAAGAAGGCGGAGGAGGAGAAGAGAAAGGCAGAGGAGAAGGAGAGGAAGAAGGAGGAGGAGAAGAGGAAGAAGGAGCGGGCAATGGCATATCAGGAGCCTGATTGGGCGAGGGCAGAGGAGGAAGAGGAGGGGTTGTATGATGAGGACGAAGAAGAGGAGATGAGGGCCAAGAAGAAGGAGGAGCTGTACTGCGTGGCGTGCAATAAGAAGTTCAAATCGGACAAACAGTGGAAGAACCACGAGCAGTCGAAGAAGCATAGGGACAAGATTTCTGAGCTGAGGATGGCGTTTAAGGAGGAGGAGGAGTCTTTGAAAGAGGCAGAGGAGGAGGGAGACGGTGATTTGAATGAAGTTGATGTTGGGTTTGATTTTAAGCCTACACAGGAGTCAGATGATGAGAGTGCATTTTCAGATGCTGCAGAAGAGTTAGTTGAAGATTTTGAGGAAGGTTTGGAGGTGCATGATAAAGAAGATGGTGATAAGGATTTCGATAATGCAGAGCAGGAGGTTGGGTCATATGATGAGGCAAGTGTATTGGAGGCAATGCTATCAAGCCGCAAGAACAGAAAGGGTAGTTATGTGGCTCCTCCAGATGAGGCTTTGTCGGATGCTGCTGAGGATGATGATGATCATAGAAGTTCTGAAGTTAATAATGCAAAAAGGAAAGGACGCAGGCGACGGGCAGCAAAGAAGGAACAAGATGAAGATAATTATGCTGATAATGAGCATCATGGTAAAAGTGAAGTTCAGCCTGAGGGATCTGGCCATGGTAATGATGTTGATGATATGATGGAAGGACCATCCTCTTCTAATGATGACATTGGTTCAGTAAGCAACGGAGATAAGCAGAATGGTGAAAACATGAATCCTAAAAAGAACAAAAAGAACAAGAAAGGCACAGATAAGAAAACAACTGTTTCTACTGATCAGAAGAGTACATCAAAGGCTGAACAGAAGAGCACATCGAAGGGAAAGAAACAAAAGGTACATATACTTTCTTTCCTTCAAGCCAATACTTCGTTCATATTTTAGCCTCATGTGGTTTAGAACAAGCTCATTGAGTTGGGAATAGAAACCTTTTATGCTGTTTGTCCTGTAGCATGCCTTCATGCTTATAATTTCAACCACATTGTTTATCCACTTGCAGTATAAGATTACCACTTCGACACATTCCAACTGTTTATACTTTTGAAAACTTGGGGCTTCAGAACTAATTTTTATAGCACTGCATAGAGCACACACAAGATATTTTGAACAAGGCATCATTCGATGGCCATTAGTTAACTCCTAAGAGTTATAATATATTGGCAATGTAGTTCCTAAGAATAGAGCAAGACATCATATTAGATTGGTTCCTAGACAGATGGCCGTTGGGGAAGGTATTTTGATATATCTTGGAGATTTGTTACTCTGTTCTCCCATTTTCTGTTATCGTAGTGTGTGTTTCAAACATTTTAAAAAACAGACATTTGGATAATACAGATTACAGAATAATGCATGCTGGACAGTTGTAAGTGGCTAGAATGCCATCTGGCATATTGACAAGACGATATTGAACTAGGCAGTTTACTTGCACACTTAGTAAAGATAACCTTGGACTCTGGTAGTCTTTTACATACCTTTGATGTAGTATCACTGTTTCTGATTTAAAAAAATTTGGTCGCAACACTATAATCAGTTAATCACCCTGTTGTGCAATCCAGATACAAATCGGTGGTATGTTCTATTTTAAAGTTGCAATCTATACTGGTGTTACTTCTTCACCTTCTACAAGAAAAGAAAGCTGGGGTTGTTAACAATAGGTGTACATGGTATAGATTAGCATTTTTTAGTGTTGTAGCCGGCAATAACATTTCGTGGTGGCTTGCTCAAATCGCTATGACATCTATAGTGGTGCTATGGTGGATGCTAAGCCATTTAGTGTTTTGGGAAAGTACATGTAATTTATAGGCCAAAAAGCCATTATTCCAGCAAAAATTCAAATGATTGCTCACATAACATAAGAGATAAGTAGCTAGAAGATAAGGTATATACCATACGTACCTGTCCAGCAGCCTTAGGCATAAGTAAACACCAAATAGACAGTCAAATGCCGGCTGCTTAAGTTCTTAACTTCACAGCATGTGGAATCTGTTTAGCGCTGCTAAATAAATGGCCCGCTAAGCTGTTTAGCACCGCTATTGCCTGACATAGCCCTGTAGCAGCCACACCACGGATAGGGGCTCCAGCCACTATAGCGGTGCTATAGCATAATAGCGCCCTATTTTGAGCATCGATTTTTATAAACAAAATGATTAAGGATAATTTTTTTTAAAAGAGAACAATCCTGGTTGCATGTGCTATTATGATTTATCATATTAATATGTCCTGCGATTTCTGTTTAACTTATAAGGTGTAGCTACATGTACTTGTGCATTCATAGAGAATTTTGAGGGTAGCTCCGTGTTTTTACTGTTTTGGTGTATTGTGTATTATTACACTGTACAACATGAAACGTGTTCATTACCTTGTGGCATGGAACTCAAAGCTGATTGCTTTTTTTTTTTTATTAAAATGTGTTGTGTGTTTGTATACTTTACTTGAAGAAAGAATATTGTAAGTTTGTGGAACTTCATTTGAAGCATCCAATTGGAAATTGTATATATTCAAAATGAGCAGAACTTTAGTAGCTGCTGTTACGGTGTGTTTGTGGTGTGATAACCTTGATATTGGATTATATTAATAGTATATATACTTTATTAATTGCACATGCCCAGATTTGATAACACCTTTTTTTTTGTTATCAGGAGGTCTCAAAGGCACCCAGTAATGATTGTGAAACATGTGGAGGAACTTTTGAGTCAAGGTATTGCAGTGACCATTTCCCCCCTCTTCCCCTCTAACAGTACTAAGTTGCTGTCATACCTTGGGATCTTTAGAAAAATGTGGTTAAGCTGAAAATGGTCTCCTTGCAGGAACAAGTTGTTTTCTCACTTGGAAGAAACAGGTCACGCAATGCTGAAGACACGGCAGAAAAATCGTCGATAAGGGAAATAAGTTGAAGTTCCAAGCACTTTGTCACTTGTTGATTCTGCTTACCACATAACAGCATGATTCTCTTAATTTTTGGCCCAATTTTGATCTGTAGTGGAACATATTTTTCCCTAGCTTCTGTATGTGTAGTGTGGAGATGATGTTCTGGTTACAATACCTTATGGTACAGGGGGAGAAGACACTGATAATTATAATAATATTATTTGTGCGACCTGAGCCATCCTTGCCACCCTTACTATTTGAATGGCTGCTGCATCTTATTATCTCAGGTGTAATGGCTTCATATTTTTATCTCATTTTTTTTATCGTTGTCAGTTCTCTTAGGCCAGATTCGTAAATTATGTTTGGTGTGGTAGAGTGGAAGCCACCAAAATTGCTTCCTTCGAGCTGGATGGACATCTTGAGTCCGAGAAGCATGAGTTCTCTTGAACAGAATTATAGCTGAGTGAAGCATTGTAATAGTTGGACACAAAATTGCATCCACCAGTTTTCTCTTGAGCAGAATGCCTCGATCTTGTTTTGAAAAGAGTTAAATACATCAGAGGTCCATTAACTTGTGAGTAAATTTTATTTAGGTCCATCAACTTAGAAAGTGACTTTTTAGGTCCATCAACTTGTAAACATGTTTCAGTTAGGTCCATCAACTTACAGGTTAGGTCCATCAACTTATAATGTGTTTTTTTAGGTCCATAAATTTTGTATGGCGTATCATTTAGATCCATATCTCTCCACATAGACTTCTTTTGCGCCGACGTGGCACGCTAATCTGTCCATCTGAAACAGTTGTTGACCGTTCATTTCGTCAAACACGTTGTGAGCGAACGAGCAAGCATCGCCTCCGCCAATGCGGGCGCATGGGCGAGCCGTCGCGAGCACGCGGTCACGGGCGGCGGGGCCATGACCACGAGGAAGCGTAGTAGGCTACCTCGGCCGCCCGGCGAAGCGCCCCCCCATGCCACGACCACGAGGGCGCTCTAGCGAGCCCTGCTGACGCCAAGGCCATACGGGCACACGAGTAGGTCACCATGGCTACGAGGGCTGGTGGGCGATCGCACGCCGTCCTGTGCTCGGAGTTCACGACAAAAAAGAGCACCAAGAACACTCGCCCACCCATATGCGTAGGATGGCCCGCGTGGCCACGGCGGTGCCCTGTTCGCATGTCTACGTGGCCGTGGCGACCTGCTCGCGCATCATCAGGATCATGGTGGCAACAACGTTCGCCTATGTGGCCGCATTAGGCTGCATGCCCATTTGGCCGCGGCAGTCTTGCGCTCGCATCGGTGGAAGTGGTGCCTACTCATGTGCCCATAAGGTGCTTGATGAAATGAAGATCAACAACCGCTTCAGATAGACAAGTCAGTAGGCTATGCCAGCACGAGAAAGCTCACATAGACGGATATGGACCTAAGTGATACACTATACAAAGTTTATAGATCTAAAAAGTCACTTTCTAAGTTGATGGACCTAACTAAAACTCCCCACAAGTTAATGGACCTAAAAAGTCACTTTCTAAGTTGATGGACCTAACTGAAACTTGTTCACAAGTTAATAGACCTCTGGTGCATTTAACTCTTTTGAAAACAGTGGATGGTCGAGAAATCTTTGTCATACTAGCAACAAACTGCATTTTGTCTGAATATAACTTTTACCTTGTTCATAATAATGTCGAGAAATCTTTCTGGAAGAATTTCAGTGTCCCTATCCTTCTGAAAAGAATATAAATACTAGCTTTTATATGGTTCTTTATACTTGACCAATCACACCACAAACATTTTTATGTACACCTCCATTCCATTCTACTGAAATTTTCATGATTGGCCGGAAGGAATGGTCGAATGGACTTTCCCTGCTTTCTTGCCGAAGCAGGGGCCCTCGCCTTGCTGCTGGATCGATTCAATTGCAAGAAGAGGAGGGGTTTGCCTGCCGTTTGCGTTTGCAAACACATGACGAACAATAGTTGAAACTTGAATGAAAAACAAAGAGCGACAGGATCACTCTGTGGTCCTGTGACCTGACGAGGCCATGAGCACGGCGACAGCGGCGACGAACATGAAGAGCATGAAGCCGAGCAGGATGTATGTCTTCCGCGACGACTTGCGGTACTCGCCGAACAGCAGGACGCCCCAGAAGGTGCTGACGAGCGGCAGCGCTTGGACCGCGTCGGCGGCGGCGTAGCCCGCGGCCTGGCCGCCCATGAACTGGAAGCCGTTGCCGAAGCCGCAGAGCAGGCCGGCGAGGAGCGCCCACTGCCGGCCGTTCCAGTCCCTGAGGTAAGCCTTGAAAGAGGACTTGGGCACGCCGGCCATGGGGCGGTAGAGGAAGAGGATGTTCAGGCCGACGCCGATGACGAAGCACGAGATGGAGAAGTAGAAGAAGGCCGTGTACACCACCAGGTGCGGCACGCCGTCCTTGAGCGTGTGCCACTGGTCGTTGGTCGCCAGGTTGAACGCCGGCGAGAAGAGCGAGAAGCACACCCCCGCGAAGAAGACGATCCCCAGACCGATGAAGGTGTTTGAACCGAACACCTGCAGGTACGTGCATGCAACACAATTTTTTTTTTTATGTTCCAGTTTTTTGAGAAGAAAATGCTTTGTTCAGAACAAAGTGTAAATGAGGTATATATTCTGTGTTTGTTGGTTGATCCGTAAGTATACGGATAAACATGAACGGGCGACGAAACCAAAGGTTTACCTTGATTGATCGCCGTTCTTCGAGTTCGATGAGGTATTCTGCAGTGCCTGCCTCAGCTCTGTCTGCTTGCTTGGTTCCAGAGGCTCCATTCTCTAAGTCTTTGGGAGCATCTGAAATTACATTTTTCTTTTTGCCCTTTAGATAATGAACATCTGAAACTAGATATCGAGTTACTAAAAGAATCTGCAACAAATCATTAGCAGTTTTCGCACATCATTACACTGTACCTTTATCTAGGACTTGTTTGCTTGGTTCCACAGTTTCAGTTGTCCTGTAACGTTGTGCAAAATTACAATCAGAGAAGTCTATAAAAGATACAAATGGCCTAATACTCAAAATTAGGAGGTGGAAAACCTGAATGATCAGATCTATAACGAAGAACGAAAATGTGGAAGAAAAAAAAATAATATACTACAATCTATAGTTACCCAATTTTGTGGGCATTTGTGGAGCCACTGAGTTTCTTCTCATTGTCAGCTGCATTGGAGGCATGGACAGCAGAGCCAAGGATGACAGCAACAAGGAAGCATGCCACACCAGGGAACAGAATCTCTGCCCTGTTGATACGGTCGTCCAGGAAGTAGTTTAGTGTCGTGCCTGAAAAACACAAGGGATAGCACAGTACATATGGTTTACTCCTATGATGTATAAACACTGAACTTTTTTTTTTTTAGAAATTCAAGCAAGACTTGTGTCAAACGCAATGACATTTTGTTCAAAGGATGCTCCATAATTGACTAACTAACTATATGCTGTTCTTCTATTTCAATGCTGATAGTAACATTTCTTTAGCTGCATCAATAAATTAATACACACATATTGCCCTTTCACAAAAGGAGGGCCTTGCTTACAAGTTACAACTAGTAGGTCATTTTTTTCAAGAAACTTGTTCTGTCAGACTATCACTGCATGATTTGCTGCCATCTCAAAAGAAAATGTTGAACATTTGTTTTTTTTTTCCTTGTCAGCAAGCAAGGCCCTTTTTCTAGATATTCCTATACTCCTAATCAAAGCGTATATGGGAAAAAGGGAAATTTCTATAATCATTGAGGTCGTCCCTCCTGTCTGGCCATGTGATTAGTAACGGTGGCGACATGATGAAGATTGGAGAATGAGCTGTGTCTGAATGATCGAAGATCACCTACCAATGACCACCACCATGCTGGAGCTGATGACCTCAGTGACGGAGAGGCCGACGTAGGCCCAGGCATACTGCGTGGAGAGGTTCCCGACGCTGAGCACGACGCCTCCGGCCATGGCGAAGAGCACGGACGGCCAGTTGTCCTGGCGGAGCTGCGTGAAGAAGTTGGGCATGCCGTGCTTGCTGTCCCCGAGCTGGCCGAAGGTGAGCGCGATGAGCACGGCGGCGAGGAGGTTGGTGAGGGAGTAGTCCAGGTACGTGTGCTGCGGCAGCCGCCCCCGCCGCTCCAGCAGGGTGAGCACCGCCGGCCAGGTGCCCAGGAACAGGAGCGACGCCAGCATCAGGGCGATGGCGCCTCCCTTGTCCTCGATCACGAACATGCTGAGCCTGGCTCTGATGGACGACAGTAGAGGTCCTTCTTCGAGCACCTGCAGCACGCACAGAGCAAATTATTGTATGCAAACTGCAAATGGCTCTCCTCGCAACAAGTAATCGATCATGCAGCTTTTCCGTCTGACATGTATTTTGGTAGAACTGAAACTGAAGAATAAAATGTTGTTGTACCAAATTTTGGGTCTATTTTCAGTTTCTGTACACATGATACATCCTAAATCTTCATTTCTTCTTGTTTTTGGAAGAAGCTATACTATACCAACACCAGGAATATATACAAAAAGGACTGGCACAGAAAATCCATTGGGGGAAAAAAGAGCACCACCAAACATGAACAGGATGAGATTCAGATTCAGATTCAGATTCATCAGAGCAGGGGAAGACGAACATCACCCCAGCTCAATATCTCTACCAAGAACCAACCGGAGAAAGGAAGCAAATCCATGGACAAGGGGTAGAGGAAGAACTGAAGAAGTGGAGCACAAAGCACCAACCTTGTGGCAAGTGAGCAGAGAAGACGCACATGCGACAAGACGGTCCATGGCCACCGTTTTATAGCGGCCACTTGACTAACAAGCTCTGCCTCGCGGGAGCAATATCCTACCAGCCCAGGCCACTGACTGAAAAGTCCAACTTTCTCTGCATCAGTTTGACTGACGCCGCGCGCGAACGCGAGTTTGCGGCGTCTACCTCCCTGAGATGAGATCCTCTTCACCAATGGCGTTGGAGCTTTATGGGGAATGGGAAAGGAGGAGGACTGGAGGAGAGATGAAGGAATCGACAAGGGATGCACTCATCGGCGTAGAAAATTTTGGACCCATGACAGTGACCTTCCGGTCGTTTGCCTCCAAGCAATTCTAAGCATTTGCAAGAAAGAGAAACACGTAGAGCTCTCTGCTCATTGCACGCTCCACGAATTTCTGAACATTTTCTTTTTTCGTTGGATTTTTCAATTCCCAACATCCAATCAGGGAGCAGAGAAGACATGGATTAAAAGGTACTGTTGAATTGGTCCAGTGAATTAGACACACAAAAAGAAGAAAAAGGTAGTGGGTTTAGTGCAGGTGTACTCATCACTGATAGTCAAAGAGATATTCTGCCACAAAATCATGTCGCTTTCAGTGATATCATCATCCAAGAACAAACAAAACGCATGTGTACACCTAAACCCAACCCAACCAAAGAGGAAGGCTTTGTTGATCCGTCTTTTTTCAGTCTGACAAAATGGAGAGGCTTTCGCCGGTACGGATCCAATCCAGCAACTCGCCCCGCAGCACGGCACGGCTGACTCGACGTCGCCGGCAATCGAGCTCCTCGGCGGTGGAGCACCATATATGACACCCAAGAAACGATGACCTCACCTCAGTACAGGAATTAAACGAGAAGAGAAAGGTACCTGAGATAGGACGCAGAGGATATGACGGCGGCGACGACGACGACCAAGAGCGAGTTCGTCTCTCCTCCTCTTTGAGAGATGCGCAGAAGAACTAACAGGAACCGGCGTGTCCCTCTCTCTCTGGGGTATTTTGTGGTATATCTCTACAGGTGCTTATATATTCTTGGGTACATCATACTGCGGCGATGATTTCGTTGAACCCAGTTGTCTAAAGATTCTCAGAGGTGGTTTTATCGTGCAGTATTTTAATAACAAATTGGAGTATTATACCAGTAGCGTACTATTACCCTTTGACTCCGGATCTGGAGAGCGGTTGGACTTGGACAGATTCCCCGTTCCCGGCCGATCAACCAGGAAGATTCCCACGCCATTCGGCTTGATTTGTTTGGTCGCCCTACCTCTCCAGTCTCCCGTCTCACCGACGTACATGGGCGTGGCTGCGGTTGGTTAATTTGTGCTGGCTGTTAGCACAGTAACAATGTGAGAGCTGAAACCAGCAGAAACCAGCAGAGTACTGTAGAAAGCTTCCAGCGGAACACGCCTCCGGCTGGCCAATGGTCCCTGAGCCACTTCAACTGTCTCGAAAAAAAACTTCATTGACAAACGCAGATGTTCACACACAAACGCACACTCACCCTTATGAATAAACATACGCCCTACCTCTATAAGCAACTTCAAAACATTAAATTTGACCGGTAAATCTTGAGATTGACGAAATCACCACAGACGTCTCGTTGTCGACGACGTCACCTACCACTGAAAGAATATCACCGTTAAATCATGAAATAAATCAAAAAAAATACGAGTACTCGTGTTAAGTCTAGGACTTGAATCCGGATGAACAGGTTCTACCATAAGGAACCCAATTTTAATAGAAAAATACTCTCCAACAAATACTTTAAATTGTTATCTAAATCTAGGCTAGGTAAATAAATAAACAAAGACTTGAACATGCAAACAAATAGGAACAGTTCCTTTCTCAATCTAAACAGGCTCATCTCAATAAACGGGCTACCTCACTACTACATAAAATCTTTTAGGAGGCACTTGGAATTGGGCCTCGGAGACGGGCACAATTTTTTATGCTATAAATTGTTATCCAAAAAGAATAAGGCCCAACAGGCCCATATAAGGCCCGATAGTCGTCTATGCTATAAATAGAGGGAGTTAGGGTTTTTTTCACTCCCTCCTCCTTCTCCCCACTCCGCCGCTCCCTCTCTCCCCCATCCCTCCGCCCTCCCCCCATGCCGCTCCTCCAATTGCCCCACCCCTCCTCCGGGCCCGGGGCGGCGCGGGGCCACGCCGAGCCACACGCAGCCCGCGGGAGCCAAGGAGTTTGAGGCCCATGCCATGGTGGCCAGGCGACCCGGAGCAGCGGCGGCTGATGTCGCAGAGCAGCCTCGGGCGACGCGGGGTGGGCAGCGGCGTCGGCGTGGGCGGCCGGGCGCTCGGCGGTGGCGGCGCCGTGGGCGGGGCACTGCGGGTGCGCTGCTGGGCGGCTCCTGGTGGGCCAGCGCGCCACGCCGGGATTCTCCAGCCGGCGGCGCGGATCCAGTCCCCTCGAGCCCCTCTCTCTTCCCTTGCGGCAAGATCCAGTCCAACGGGCGGAGCATCCGAGTATCCGACGGCGGCATAGAGCAAGGTCGGATCCACTCTTTCTCCCTCTGTCTACTCTCTCTCTCTCTCCCCACGTCTCCCTCTCTCACTTTTGCTCTCCTTGCAGATGGATCCAATGCCGGCGCTCTCCCCGGCGGCCGGATCCATGGCGGGCCGCCCCCGGGCCGGATCCGTGGAGGGCGGCCGGATCCATGGCGGGCGCGCCCGGCGGCTCGATCTAGTCGATTGCGGCCAGATCCATGGCCGGGGCGCCCCCTGGCGGCAGATCCAGGGATCCGGCGACGACGGCCAGCGGTGGCTCGTGGATGGGCTCGGTGGGCCCATGGATAGGCTTGCCGGGCCTGTCCTTGGATTTTTTTTTTTTTTTTTGTTTCTTTAATTCGATTTACCGAGGCGGGCAATCCAACCGCCTCGGTAAATCGTTGATTAACCGTGACGATGGGTCCGAGGCGGTTGGGTTTGCCCGCCTCGGTAAATCATTTTCAACCGCCTCGCAAAAATTTCTGTAGTAGTGCCTTATACAGGAAAACAAACAGACCATGCCGAAAGGACCTTAGGACAAGTACATTAATGTTATTCTGTATGTAGTTTCTATATATAGCCATGTTATTTAAAGACTATTTAATAAACAATATGCACGTATAATTATTGTCTTTCAAGTTATCATCGCCTATATGCATAGAAGTAAAAGTAAAGTTGTAAGTTGCATAACAATAATAACTCTTACAATATATGTCTTATGATTTACGAGAAGGTTGTTTCCTGAAACAAGCTTTTTCTCTCTCCCATCTCTCCTTCGACCAACAAGTGCTATCAGCTGCTAGTCTATGACTAATAACTAATAGTTAGTCTACCTGTTTGAAGACTTAGGGACTAAAATTTAGTCAACAAGTTGTTGGTCCAAACAGGGCTAACGCCTCTTCAAATCGGCTTTTAGGAGTTGTTGACTTAATAAAAACATTTTTGAAAATTTATCTTCAGCGATTGTTTTGAAGCCACCTCTAAAATTATCACATTTCTATAATCACCACTACACAAAACATTTCTAGGTGCGATTTGGCTAGCCACCTATGCATGGGACCCTACAAATCAGCGGGTCGTTTCCAAGCCATCCATGCAAATTGATTTGTAAGGGTGGCTGAGGGCCTATACAAATCCATTTCTCAAAAATCACAATTTTGACAAAAAAATAACCAAAAGTTTTTAATTGCTAAAGGACCCCACCTGGTGGCCTGCACTGTTGCAAATCACAAGTCACGTGATTTTTCATATGATAAACACGCACTTTGTGTCTCATATACATTAACTTGTTAGAAGCAATAAGAAACACATAAGGGGCTAGGCATACTACTGCACATCTAGCATTACCGTTGAACTGGCTCGACAATGAAAGAATGCCGGCAATCATTAATGGCAACGAAATATATTTGCCTTTAGTTTGAAGCCCAACCCCTTTACCCACGTTTTTTTCATATCTTTCATCTA
>JADLZL010006943.1:0-59584 GCA_015844335.1 Chrysopogon serrulatus | reverse complement strand
GCATCCATTCCATCTCTTTCGTCCCATAACTGAACACATCCTTATTATATTTGCATGTCCATACCAGAAGAGGCTTTGATGTCAAGCCGTACATGGTCTAGAACAAAAGAATTGGCATACACGTGAATAATTTCGAATACCATCAAAAAGCCTAAATGCATTTGGAAATAGCTTAGGTTCGTCCCAATATAAAATCGTTTAGTAGTTTTTTTATTAATTTCTAAAAATGATCAGATCTTTCTCGCAATATAGACGTGATAAAAAATTCGTGGAGTCCATGCAAGTTAACACGTTGATCAGATATCGTATTCCAACACTGTATTATGTCGTATTCCAACACTGTATTATGTTCCTCTTGGTCGTTGTTGAAAGCATATGGATTGTTGAATGTAACAGGCATGAGCCTTCACATCCATAATTATTACAACACGTACTCTTCTTATCACCTATTGACGTTAAAGACAAATAAGATCACATCACTACTGTAATCAAGAAAACTGAAACATTCTTTGAAGGTTTATTGAAATCAACACATAATATGTAAATGGCCCAAAATGTCGGTTTTATTGAACGATGCCAGCTTTTACTTAGGCCTTGTTCGGTTTCAATGAAACTTTCAACTTTTTTCACTCTCTCTCCATCACATCAATTTGTATCCGTATATATGGAGCACTAAATATAAGTAAAAAAATAACTAATTACACAGTTTAATTGTAAATCACGTTGTCCACCTTGGCCCGAACTAGAGCCTGATCCACCTCCGTAGCCAGCGGCATATCCACCATCATGACCACCAGCTCCACCGCCACCACCTCCACCTCCATTGGTAGAGCTTCCGCCATTCGGCCCAGCAACGTTGCTAGAAGAGATTCCTCTTCCGGAACCAGAGCCGGAACCGCTGCCATTTTGTGGACATCCTCCTTGGCCACCACCACTGCCAGTGCCTTGCGCATCTGAATACCCCCCACCATAAAAGCCAACAGTGGAGCTACGACTTGCAGCAGATCCGGAACCGGCTCCAGAACCACCATTATCTCCACTGCCACTGCCACCACCACCTACTCTAGCCATGGAGCTACCGGTTCCATATGGCCCACCTGAAGTATTAGTAGCTCCAGCAGATCCGAAACCAGAACCAGACCCTGAACCATAGCCATTCATGGACCCTCCACCTCCACCTCCTCCCCCTGCTTCACCGGTAGCTTCTGTCCTCCCAAGGGAATTCTCTAGCTTTGGCTAAACCAATGGCCAAGAGCGCTACAAGGCTAAAAGATAGGAGCCTTCTGCTTTCCATTGGGACTTGATGTTGTGTGGAAGATGAGCTGAATGAAGGCAAACGTATATAGAAACGCAGAGATATTTATACTGCTGTAGACAAGAAAGATGCATTATTTTATATTAGCAATATAGCAAAGAGGGAAGAGTAGTTGCAATGAATTAGCTCGTGAACCATGTATACTCCTATCATGTATGCATGCGGCGAGCATACGGCTTGGTATAGAGAGAGAAAACGCAAGCCCAAGACACATGCAAATGCAATCTGTCGGTCGCAGCGGTTTCAGGCATCTCACGTGGATGCTAGAAGCAAGCAATTAATAGAATACGATTCGTTTTGGTTTCGGCTTCCCAATGTAGATGCTCGATACGTTACTATAATAATCTTAACCAAGACGAACAAAATCCATTAACCGAGGCGGACATCTTAACTGAGGCGGACATCACATTCGCCTCAGATTGAAGGTAACAGTTAATCAAAGATTAACCAAGACAATCAAATATTTGTCTCGGTAAATCAAAACTAGAAAAAAAAGAAAATTCCCAGAGTCCGGCCCTAACTGGGCCTAAATCTAGGCCCCACTTAGACGTCCCTGCATGCCGCCGCCACAGCCGCGATTGGATCCAGCCCACTGCAACTGGATTGCTGTCATCGCGATTAGATCCACCGCCGAGGGGCCACCACCTGCCATTGCCGCCATCATGAAGATGCCCAAAGCCCTACCGCCGGCGAGGCGAGCGGGCACACAATTGCTGGCGTGCGCCCTCCTGCTCCTCAAGCAGTGCCGCAAGCGGGCATTGTATCTGCCGTCGGCACACGTTGTCTCCTCAAGCGGCGCTGTAAGCTGTCCCGATAGCCACCGCTAGGCACAAGCGGCCCTGTTGCAGCCACCGCTGGCCACCACACGAGAGAGAGAGCGAGGGAGCAAAGTGGAAGAGAATGTTGTGGGGAGCCGAGAGAAAGATAGTGCTACCGGACAAACTGTTAATAGGCCATTTGGGCTTCTGTGCTCTTCAGCCATAATGGCGAAGACGGGCCTTATAAGGGGCCCGCCTTAAAAAACTGGGGTATTTTTGGAGACGGCCCTTGAGGCCCGCATCGGTTAATAAAGTTTAAGATGTGATTATTTTTTAACCACCTCCGTAAATCAATTTTGTAAGACAGTTTTTCAGACCACCTCAGAAGTAAACACTTAGGTTAATTTGAGGTTTTAACCGAAGTAGATGAAATTGCTGCCCACCTACGAGGCCCATTTTAAAATGTCTGGCAAAGATTTTTTTAGTAGTGACCACCTGTTTGTGAAAATTGAACCATTGAAGGAGAGAGATATCCTCTTGTAATATCTACTTGTTATATATTTCGAATTTCTGGCCTCGGCCGATTAATTTTTGCATGGTCGATACACTTTTTGATCATGAAAATTGAGAAAGGCCTTGAATTAGCAAAACTAGACCCGGCAATGACACGATGGAGGTAACTACCGGGTCCAATTCTTTCTGCCATTTAGAGTATATATGGTAAACAATGCCGGTTAGTGACTTTAAGCCGACACTAACCTTCATTTTTTAAATCTTTGCTGATAAATTTATTACATTTAAATATGCATTACTATCTAATTTTTAAATTTACTTGTATCAAAGCCTATTATATATCTCAGTTTTATCAAAATTATATTACAATTACATCAGATTCGAATCACCATCACAATGATTCGACAATAAATGTATCATAATTAGAAAACCATACAAATTTGACGGTATATATTTGCCTAGATTCATTGTTTGAGCTATCAGAATTGTACTCAATAGTAAGTATATTTCAATGATGTGACTTAAAATCAGGAAATCTCCAAATTAAATAGGGATAACCAATCAAATCATACACTACCGGATTCGCCTTCTTTGCCGAGTGCCCCATGCACTCGGCAAAGTCTTTGCTTTGCTGAGTGTTACACTCGGCAAATGCCACTCGGCAAAGAACCCATTGGCAAAGACCTCTTTGCCGAGTGCCGACACTTGGCAAAGATCATAACGAAAAAATTCCAAAAACAATAGCAAAAAAAAATTAATCGGGGGAGGGCCCCACCGACCCGCCCCCCCTTCCTCTCTGTCTGGCGGGATTTTTTGCGGCATTTTTTGAGACTTTTAATCGGGGGAGGGCTCCACCGACCAACACCCATTCGTCTATGTCCGGTGGGACTTTTTTGAGGCATTTTTCGAGACTACGTGTCCAGCCCAGAATTCAAACTCATGACCTCTCCCTCACGCAGAGCCTCCCCTACCACTGCACTACACACTCACATGTGTCTATATTCCGTTTGGGATTTTCTAAATATCATGCAAAATCGAGTGAAAATTGCTTACAATTTTTATTTAAGGAGTTTCTCCATCCGATGTCGTTTATAAAATTTGAATTTCAAATTTGAGCGGATTCAGATGCAGTTTTCGCATGACAAGATAAATTCAAATGAAAAAGTTACCAACTACAAAGTTTCATAACTTTTCGAGATCTATAACTTTCATTTTAGGTGTTTTCCCATCCGAGATACTTTCAAAAATTCAAATTTCAAATTTGAGAAATACGACTGTACTTTTCATTAGCAAAATTAATTCAAATTAAAAAGTATTAAACTACAAAGTTGTATAATTTCTCATGACCTACATCTTTCATTTTGGTTATTTGATCATCCGACATAGTGGTAGAAACGTTGTTCACAGATTTATATATCTTTTGTAGTTTTAAGTAAACTATGAGTGAGATATGTAAGATTTGTGAATTGATTTAATTTTACTTTATTAAATTAAGAAATGACCAAAATAAAAATTGTAGATCTTGAAAAGTTATATAACTTTGTAGTTAAAAATTTTTATTTAAATTAATTTATTGCTCTAAAATATACTCTGAAATATGTCTTTGCTTTGAGTGTAAAAAAATAAAACACTTGGCAAAGAGCCGGTAGTGATACTAACATGGGCCTGGGTTTGGTAAGGATATTTCCCTGGTTTAATAATCCCTATGCCTAGACTTTCTTGGATGGATTTTATCATCTCATCACTAAAACCAATGAATGATTTGTCCCATTGGTAAATTGGTACAAATTGCATGGTCTGAGTGTAGGATGTGCTAGATTGTGTGTTTCGCTGTGCTGCTCTTTGTGGAGACTTATGGATTAGGCGGTACGGTTTTTGTAAGCCATGGAAGTATGTGGTTCTGCAACACTTCGTTTGATTGGACTTGTAGAAGGCACCGAAAAGGGTGGAACGGTGACAATGGGAAGTGTGATAGTGACTGGCCCTAACTTAGCTGATTGGCCAATTTGAGTTGCATTTAAGTCGTTGATGCATGTCCCTGTTGCCCCTCATAATAGTTGAACGGCAACCTATAAAGGGTTTGACTAGCAGTTGTTGTTGATCTACTCTTACATTCATCTTAAGGTAAACTAATAGATTCCAGATCCAACTCTTCTTTGCCCTTCTAACTTGTCGAATTAAAATGTATCTTATTGATCCATTTTTTTGTCTATATATGGATATCATCATTGATCTCTGAAACGCATCGAGCATGGTTGCATATACTCATATGAAGTACGAGAGAGGGAGGGGGGGGTTACCTCGGATGTACATGTTAGTTTTAGGATCATTATAGCTGCTTGTGTATGTTTTTTTAGATAAAGGATATAAAGTCCAGCTTCTACCGATTGGGATATACACAGCCAAAAGTTAGATTAGCTCTTAGGCTCAAAGCCTCAAAAGTGGAGCAAAAACAAGAAAGAGAGCTTAAGCACTAAAAAGCTATCAGACTAACATTTGATGAGCAAAAACAGGACTTTATTTAATCTCTCGCCCATCATTTGATGAGCAAAAACAGGACTTGACGATGTTGTTTGGATGGATCAGTCGCATCATCGTCCTTTGCCCCACAGACATCATTACTAAGGTTGAAAGCGGAACAGAAATATCCCAAACCGAACCGTATCGTTTTCTATATTTAATCCGATCGAATTCGTATTTTTTGTCCGACTTTATCGTTTTCGTTTCGTATTTTAGATGTTTCGAATTTCAAATGTAAAAGTAGAAAACAGTTTAGACATTTTTCGACCGTTTTCTACATTTCTACTTTTAATTTATAATTTTTTAAATACAAAATTCGGTTTAAACTGAATTTGGTCGATTGCACATGCGACACAGCCAAATTATAGCCTACTTACTACGCAGTTGTGTTCTTTTTACTGGTGGCCAGCTACCCTCTCTTATATAGATGGTGCATAGTCTTATTTTCATTCATTGTGCACTTATTAATTATTATATGCACTTGAACTTGATTATATATATACTTAGTCATGCATTTGGTCGTGCAGATCGGTATTCCGTATTGAGTTTTCGTATATCGACTGTGTTCGATATAAATCCGCTTGAATTGGTTCGTTTTCGAAATTCTTGATATTTCGTAAGTTCGTGTTCGTTTTCGTGTCCCACTTTACCGTTTTCGCTTTTGTTTTCGTATTTCAAATGTAAAAGTAGAAAACAATTTAGGAGTTTTTTGACCGTTTCCGACCATTTTCATCCTTAATTATTACAGCAAAGGTGATGTTTTTGTTTAGATCTTCAGCAGAGTCAGCAAAAAGCAGGTTGATATAAATAAAATGTGACCACTGCAAGAATCACAAATCAACAGTGTCATAACGGTAAACAAGCTTGAGATTAAACTAGCCTGTCCAAAGAGGTAAGCACAAGACAAAACGTCCAACATCATCTAAAAGCACTATTACTTGTGCAACTACTCCAGTCCCACTGCCCACCAAACATATTTGAAGAAGCTTATGTCCCATAGATGGGGAAATTGTGAGAATGGGTGGAACGTGGTACCTTCTCAGGTCCACGGTTGCGTGTTAAATAGGCACGAGGAACAGCCCCTCGGCGGTGGCATGTACAGGTTATGATTACAACAATATGACTACAAACAAGGACTTGATATCTCATCTATAACAACCATATTCTAGGGTACAAGGAACCTAGACACCTGAGGAAGTCTATCATCTAACACTCCCCCTCAATCTTAGCCACTTACAAGGTTAAGATTGTTTCTAAACTATCGAAGTTTGGCAGCAGAAACAGCCTTGGTGAATCCGTCGGCCAGCTGATCCCCAGAATTTATAAAACGAATATCCAACAGCTTCTGAGCAACACGCTCCCTGACAAAGTGGAAATCAATTTCTATGTGCTTTGTCCTATAGCATGAAATATCGGATTAGCCAAAAGGTACTTAGCTCCAAGGTTGTCACACCACAACCGAGCTGCTGGTGGATGAACAATTCTGAGTTCAGTTAAGAGCTTCTGTACCCACATCATCTCGGTTGTGGCATTGGCCAAGGCTTTATACTCCGCTTCAGTGCTAGACCTAGATACTGTTGCTTGTTTTCTAGCTGTCCAAGAGATCAAATTTTCACCTAGAAAAACAGCAAACCCTCCGGTTGACCGCCTATCATCAAGATAGCTAGCCCAATCAGCAGCAGAAAATGCACTAACAATCATTTACCGTGATTTCTTGATCTTGAGTCCAAGATGTTTGGTCCCACTTATATACCTCAGAATTCTCTTAACAGCACTCTAGTGTGTAGTTGTTGGAGCATGTAAGTACTGGCATACCTTGTTTACCGAGAAGGATATATCCGGTCGTGTCAGCGTTAGATACTGCAATGCCCCAGCAATACTCCTGTAATGCGTAGCATCCCTTTCGCCAAGCCTGGTACCATCCGTGAGTCTCAGTTTCTCGGAAACTGCTAGGGGTGTATCAACACTCCGAACTTTGTCCATCCCAGACCTAGACAGAATGTCTTCAGCATATCTATCTTGTGAAAGCACAAGACCATCATTACCCCTTTTCACTTCTATTCCAAGAAAATAGTGTAGGTTACCCAGATCCTTTAATGCAAACTCCTTTTGTAGATCTTTAAGCAGCGCTACTGTGGCCTTGGGGTGATGAGCTTGCAACAATGATATCATCAACATATACTAGTACAAAAATGGTATACTCACCGCGACTGTAGTAGAACAATGAGGTGTCTGCCTTCGATGGAATAAATCCCAACACCTGCAGTCTCTTGCACAGTCTCGCATACCAGGCCCGAGGCGCTTGGTTCAGCCCATAGAGGGCTTTATCCAACTTGCAAACATAGTTTGGATGGGACTTGTCTTCATATCCTGGTGACTGTTGCATATACACTTCTTCTTCTAAGTAACCATGAAGGAAAGCATTTTGTACATCAAGTTGGTGAAGTGACCAACCTCTTGACACTGCAATAGACAGTACTAGCCGTATAGTTGCAGCTTTTACTACAGGGCTAAAAGTATCTTCATAGTCAATGCCATAACGCTGCTTGAACCCCTTAGCAACCAGACGAGCCTTTGTATCTGTCAACTGTGCCATCAGCTTTGCGCTTCACCTTGTAAACCCATTTACACCCTATGAGATTTTTGTCTTTAGGCCGAGGAACAAGACGCCAGGTCTTGTTTTTCAGTAGGGCTTGATACTCATTTTCCATCGCTGCAACCCAATTCTGATCTTGAAATGCTTCTCCCAACGAGGACGGCTCTTCTACACTTGCAAGAGCGGTCATGCACCAGCGAACTGTACCATCAGTATATTCTTTTGGCTTCTGGATGCCACGCTGGAGACGAGTGACTGGCCCTTGATAGTTGGTAGTCGGCACGGCACTAGCATCAGTAAGTTCCGGCTGTGACTGAGCGACAGGGCTAGCGGCTACAGAAGATCCCGTGGACGAGATCAGCATGGAGCTTGCCGCCGCATCGAGAATCTGTGCCCCCATGCATGGTTCGCTAGGGATCCGTGCTTATATATATTATATGGCGGGGGGATAGGCTACAACATCGCCAACGTAGTCCTAGCGTAGCTTCATGTAGTCATGGAATCCGCCCTTGAGGCGATCCATCTTGGGCGAGGACAGGTCAGCAAAAACATAGAGCCGTGGCCTCCGACGGGGCGGAGGTGGCGGCGGTGAATAGCCCGGGCTACTGCCGCCTCACCCGGCCGTACGGGCGGATCCGCCTCGACCACCGTGCTGCCCCCGGGCTGGAAGCACAGCAAATGACACCCGTCCACAGCCTCCGGCACTCCAGTTTCTGCAGCATTTTCACCCGAATTTGCTCCTGCATCATCACGACAATAATGCTGGCTCGATGGCCGGTCAGTGGCAGGAGGAGATAACAAATGTTGATCACAAAGTTTGGCATTCCCAAAATCGGAACAAGGGTTCATGAGGACATCCGGAAGGAGGGCAAGCTCAGACCGAAGCCGAGCGCCTACATTTGGATGGAGTGAGGTGAACGGAAAAACATGTTCATCAAAAACAACGTCACGCGAGATGTAGATCCTTCCTTCCTTTGGATCAAGACACTTGAACCCCTTGTGCATGTTACTGTACCCGAGAAAGACACTGTTTGAACGGAAATCAAGTTTCTTGGAATTATAGGGATGTAAATTGGGCCATACTGCGCAACCAAAGGTGCGGAGGAAGGTATAGTCCGGTGTGTGTCCAAGAAGACGCTCAAAAGGAGTTTGATCACCAATAACTTTGGATCGCAAGCGATTTATGAGGAAAACGGCAGTAAGGAAAGCTTCATCCCAAAATTTTAATGGCATGGAGGGGCATGAGCGAGAAGTGTAATACCCATCTCGACAATATGGCGATGCTTGCGTTCGGCCAACCCATTTTGTTGGTGCGCATGAGGACACGAGACATGATGTTCTATGCCTACACGCTGGAAAAAGGAGTTCAACGACTGGTATTCACCCCCCAATCTATTTGTATAGCACGGATCTTGCGATCAAATTGTCGCTCAACATGTTTTTGAAAATCGTGAAAACGTTGGAAAACTTTGGATTTGTGTCGCAGGAGATATATCCAAACAAACTTACTATGATCATCAATGAAACTCACCTAATAATTATGACGACCAATAGAACTAGGGGGCAGGACCCCATACATCAGAGAAAATAAGATCCATGGGATGATTCGATACACTGGTAGACCTAGGATAAGGCAATTGATGACTCTTGCCTGACTGACATGCATCACACACCCTAGCATTATTAGAGTCATTAACACAAGGATGTTTATGGCGACCTATAACCCGCTGGACGACACGTGAGGACGCATGACCAAGCCTACGGTGCCACAGTGACATGGAGGGCTTGATCGCACCGAATGCTTGTTTATTTGGGGAGGACGTTGATGGTGACTTGAGAGGGTAAAGACCTCCTTCACATCTGCCTGTGTGGAGGATTTTCTTCGACACCTGCTCCTTGATGGAAAAGTGATGGGGATGAAATTTAAGGAAAATGTTATTGTCACGAGCAAGGCGGTTTACTGAGCAAAGATTTTTATGTGCTTGGGGAACATGGAGAATATTTCTAAGATGAAGATGGGGGGGAATGCAAACTACTGTGACCAACATTGGCGATCTCCATACCTGTCCCGTTTGCAGCGTGGACTTGCTCCCCGCCATGATACTTGTTACGAACCGTCAACTTCTCCAGCTTTCCAGTGATATGATCTGTAGCACCAATGTCCATATACCAGTTCGTATGGACACCATACGAACTAGTAGCAGCAGCCACAGTCTTCTGTGGGGGGCCCTAGAAAGACGAGTCATACCTCTTGAAGCAACGGTAAGCCGGATGGCCTTCCTTGCCACACACTTAATAGAAGACGCCTGGTTCAAAGCACCCACCACTGCGGCCTCCTTTCTGTCCGTGGCCACTGCGGCCTCCACGCCCACCACCGCGGGCTTTGTTGTTGAAGTGGCTGCCGCGGCCACCCTTTGTCGCCATGTTCGCGGAGGACTGCTGTCCTACACTGCAGGCTTCCACGCGCTGCTCGAAGGAGACAAGCTGTGCATAGAGCTCGTTCACGGTGATCGGCTCAACCCGCGCCACCACCGCTGTCACCACGGAGTCGTACTCCTGATCTAGCCCAGCCAGGATATAGGAGATGAGCTCCTCATCCTCGAGCTTTCTTCCCGCAGATGCCATCTCTTCTCCCAGGGTCTTCATCTTGGTGAACAATTCGCTGATCGAAGATGTGCCCTTGGACGCGGTAGCGAGAGCCATCCTTGTGCTGATAATACGGGCTCTTGACTGTGAGGCGTGGAGTGCCTGAATGGCAGCCCAAGCCTCGGCCGCGGTAGTCACCGCAGTAATCTGAGATCCAATCTCACGAGAGAGAGACCCCAGCAGGTACGAAAGGACCTGTTGATCCTGAGCAACCCACTTCTTGCACTCAGGGTTCACGATGGGTGTTGCATCTTCGGCCGGTTTGTCGTCACCGGTCTTCTTGGGAGGGATAAACCTCTCCGGTGCCTGCTCCGCCGGATCAATGAACTTCTCCATCTCTGCACCCCTAAGGCCAGAGAGAACTTGCAGCTTCCACATGGGATGATTGTTCCTGGTCAGCTTCTCCGTGACCGGGAACAGACCGAGAGGGGAGAACGCCGCCATGGCTGCGGCGGCTGAGGAAGATGGGAACGCCATTTTGTTCCGTTAGGATATGGCTCTGATTACCGTGTGAGAATGGGTGGAACGTGGTACCTTCTCAGGTCCAAGGTTGCATGTTAAATAGGCATGAGGAACAGCCCCTCGGCGGTGGCATGTACAGGTTATGGTTACAACAATATGACTACAAACAAGGACTCGATATCTCATCTATAACAACCATATACTAGGGTACAAGGAACCTAGACACCTGAGGAAGTCTATCATCTAACAGAAATTAATCTCAATGAGCCTACATCCTTATGCCAAAAATCAACATTGTTGATTGATCAATTGCATATATGCCTATATGATTTCAATACAAAGTACGGAATGAAACGAGTCTAGCCACGCTATTATCTGTGTAGACCATCTTATTCGTAAAAAGGAAAACTATGTTTATTGGGTTTTATAATCTTCTAACGGTATGCATTGTTAAACAAACAATTCTATATAAGATGAATAAAAATAAGAGTAAACTTCATGACCGGCCATTGTACTGGTAGGGTATGTTATTTCGATCCCTAAACTCATAAGTGTGTCATTTCAGAGACCTTAAACTTTGTTTGGATTTCATATTCATCCAAACGGGTCTAGGCCAAGGTATCAACTCTATCTGTCATCTCTCACCTCCCTCATGGCCATGGTCAGCTCGTTGGCATCCCGCTGTTCGGCCTGTGTGGCTGCAGCAGTGGTGGCTCGCCTGCACATTGGCAGCAGCGGTGGAGGTGCTTGCTTATGCACTTCGATGTCCCAGGGGCTGCTCGTTCGTGCCCCTATATGCATGGACGACGGCGGCTGCTGCTCGCCTTCAAGGCGGCAGCTCGTGCACGTGCCACTGAGCGGGGCAGCGACGGCATGCCCGTGTCCTTAGGCTATCCGCACTCTTTATCCTCTATATTCACCTTTTAAAAGGAATATTCTGTCCTGCTCAGCGAGATTATCTCCTCTATACTACTTTCTTCCGCATCCATACATACTCTATATCATCCCCTACTTGATGTGGGACCCACTTGTCAGTTTTTTAATACTAAAACCACCGCCGTCCTTCTTCTTTCTCCTCCCTTCCTCTTCCCATTCTCTCATCTCAAGTCTATCATCTAACAGAAATTAATCTCAATGAGCCTACATCCTTATGCCAAAATCAACATTGTTGATTGCAATTGCATATATGCCTATATGATTTCAATACAAAGTACGGAATGAAACGAGTCTAGCCACGCTATTATCACTGGTAGACCATCTTATTCGTAAAAGGAAAACTATGTTTATTGGGTTTTATAATCTTCTAACGGTATGCATTGTTAAACAAACAATTCTATATAAGATGAATAAAAATAAGAGGTAAACTTCATGACCGGCCATTGTACTGGTAGGGGTATGTTATTTCGATCCCTAAACTCATAAGTGTGTCATTTCAGAGACCTAAACTTTGTTTGATTTCATATTCATCCAAACGGGTCTAGCCAAGGTATCAACTCTATTCGTCATCTCTCACCTCCCTCATGGCCATGGTCAGCTCGTTGGCATCCCGCTGTTCGGCCTGTGTGGCTGCAGCAGCAGTGGTGGCTCGCCTGCACATTGGCAGCAGCGGTGGCGGTGCTTGCTTATGCACATTGATGTCCCAGGGGCTGCCTGTTCGTGCCCCTATATGCATGGACGACGGCGGCTGCTGCTCGCTCGCCTTCGGCGGCAGCTCGTGCACGTGCCACTGAGCGGGCAGCGACGGCACGCCTAGGGCTATCCGCGCTCTTTATCCTTATATTCACCTTTTAAAAGGAATATTCCGTCCTCAGGAGAATACTACTTTCTCTTCCGCATCCATACATACCTATATCATCCTCTACTGCTTTGGGACCCACTTTGTCAGTTTTTAATACTAAAACCACCGCCATCCTTTCTTTCTCCTCCCTTCCTCTTCCCATTCTCTCTCTCTCTCTCTCTCTTAGCTCCTCCCGGAAGCTGCGACTTGCCGGGCGTGCAGCGCGGAAGCCAAGCGTGGCGACGGCAGGCAGCGTGGCCTAGGCGAAGCGTCCGCTGGGCGGCCTTGGCGAGCGCGGCGGGCGGGCGAGCGGGCGACCTCGGCGAGCCGTCCTCCGCAGCGGGCCCATCTCCCTCTCCCTTCCCTCTCCCTGCGCTCTCCATGGCGGCGCGGCGTTGGGCGGGGCGGCCCCTGCGGCACGGGCAGCACAGGCGCGGCCCCCGCGACGGTGGGCGGCCCAGTGGCGCGGGCGCGCACCGCGGCTGCCCGGCAATGCAGGCGCGACTACGCGGCGGCGTGGACGCGGCGCACCGGCGACGGCGGCATTGACGAGGGCCGGACCGCGCGGCGACCCGCCGCCCTCTTCCTCCTCCGTGCGCCTCCTTCTCTCTCTTCTCTGTCTGCTGGCGTGGTGGGCCCGCACGGCGTCCCGGACGCCTTTTTCCTCCGCCACCGATGGAGGACGGCCGCCCGTCCGGGAGGATTCCGGACGGCTTACCGTGCGGCGCTGCGGCTGCTCGTCCGGGAAACGCGTCCTGGAGGACCGTTTCCCGGATGCCGCTGCGGATAGCCTTATGCGGTGGCTGCTCGCCCACACTCCTCTGCCGCGGTGATGGCAGCATCTCGCCGCCGCCTGCTTTCTCACGCGCGCCTGCGTGGCCGTGGTGGCTGCTCGCCCGCACGCCTTCCTGCCGGTGACGTGCTCGTGCGGCCAAGCAGCGACAATGGTGGTGGCTCGGCCGCGCACCTTCGCGGCCACTTGCAGCGCGTGAGTGTTCGATCGCGTGCCTATGTGTGGCGGTGACAGCGTCACGGCCGCGGCGATGGCTCGCTCGCGCCCCTGCGCATAGCAGCGACCATGCGGCGACGCAGTGACGCCATCATACTTTTCTTTGAACTGCACAATTCCGTGCATCTTATATTGCAAATTTGGCTCTCTAAACGATCGTGAAAACCTTATTAACAGCAAACTTGATCTTATGGAGTCCAATAACTTTGATGTTGGGTTTATCTCCATTCAACATTGTTAACTATCTCAAATCTGATCAAAGAACTAATAATATTGAATATTAAATGTGTAAATATCTCAAATTAAAAGATTTGTCAACAAGTTTCAGATCTCTTTTTATATGAAGTTATATCTTGATCCGACCTATAAAAAAGATATTTATTTTGCAAAACACAATCTACAACTTGCGGTTAAGTCACAAAACCGACACTGATAAATGGACGACGATGACGGCAAGAATGATACCAACGAGATATACTGATACAGAAATCAAGCCCTAGCCGTGCAAATTGTCAGTCGAAAATAGTTCTGATGCGTTCTCAGCAGGGTATCACCAGCAGCACGATCCATTCTTGTCTCCCCCAGATAGATGCCTCGCATCGTAAGTTACGTAAATATACAGTGATTCGTTTCCACTGACTTTCCATGCATCGTGGATGCCCATCGATCATGGAAACCAAGACAAGAGGGCGCGTGCGTGCAGTGTGTCGGCCCCAGAAATCAAGTCTCGGTACGCTGCAGAACAGCTCCACTACTGTCGGTTAAGCTAGCAGCCTAGCACGCGGTTTAATTTTTCTCGGTATGCAGAAAGAATAATGTTCATGATCGCTTTCGTTTGACCAATCGTTTGAGGATCGGAGCTAGCAGCTGATCCAAGATAATCTCGAGTTCTTCATGGTTTACGTCGCTGTGTTCGCATATCCACGTCAGTCGTGATACGTATTCTGAATTTCGTTCTGTTGTATCTTTTAAAATATATGCAATAATGTATTCGTTGTCCGTCGAGATGTGCATGCATTAATTGTTGTTTTTTTTCTATATGTACGTGATTCAACCCGGCTCAAACAGGGTTGCATTCCATATGCATCAACCGCTGCCCTCGGTTCAAAATCTCCGTTCACTACTGCATTTTGAACTAGCAGTGATGTGGGAGGTTCACCACTACATGTTCTAAATCGACGGTGATGAGGTGTCCACGAAACCCAAGAAATGGCTGAAAAAACAGCAAAAAATATATAATACCAGGAGAGACTCAAGTCAAATGAATTTTCACCCGAAAAACGCGCACTTATTCATTTGGAATATTTGTTCTAGCTAATTTTAAAATAAGTATTTGTGACTCCAAACAAATTCAAATGAACAAATTGTCAACTAGGCTTCATGACTTTTTGAGATTTAGAACTTTGGTTTTGGTCTTTTCTCCATCCGAGGTCATTTTAAATATTTCAATTTCAAATGTGACAAATTCAACCGTAATTATTCATAGATAGATGATTTCAAATGAAAAATGGTCAACTACAAACTTTCATAACTTTTTAAGATATACAACTTTTATTTTGTCGTTTCTCCATTCGAGGTTATTTGAAAATTTCAAATTTCAAATCACTACTATAGTAATTTTAAATGAGAAGGTTAAAATGGCTTTACACGGAGGAGGGCATGCCAACCGTCTCGGATCAAAAGTCACGGTTAATCATGACCGAGGCGCTTCGGTTGCCCGCCTTGGTAAATCACTTTTTATAAAAAATCTAGCCCACGACGGAGCCCTTAGGTGAGCCCACCTGCTTGGTGCTGTCCTAGCGCCACCGCAGCCATGTCCACATGCACCGCCACAATCAGGTCCCGCGCCCCCGCGCACCACTGTCCCCTTATCGGGCATCCCTGCGTGCTATGCCTTCAGATCTAGCGTCCCCACGCGCCGCCGCCACCAGATCCAGTGTCCGCTCATGCCACCGCCTCTGAATATGCTAGTACTGAGAAGAGAAAGGTTAAGTGAGATGGAGAGTGGGGAGAAAACGAGGACACTGGGGACGGAGTACCTCTTCACCGACGAGAGAAAAGGGAGCCATGGAGGGAGGGAAGGAGGCTGGATCCACAGCGCCACCCATCGGTGGTGCCATGGAGGGAGTACCGGATCCAGCCGCACGGGCCACATCCGCATGCATCAGCTAGAGGACGCGCTACGGTGGAGGCCACCCGCCGAGCACCACCATGTGAGGGAGAGAGAGAGAAAGGGGGATCGAGGGAGAAAGGGAGGGGCGCGTCACCACATGGGGGAGGAAGGAAGGCGTGGGGGAGTGTGGCTCGATTGACTGAGGATGAGAGAGAGGAAAAGAAGTGAGTGAAAGAAAACTCTAACTTCCTATATTTTTGTGAATTTAGACAATTTTTTGCCTAGTTTGCATGGGTTTTCATAAAGAAATTGGTTTGCACTTATACGTTGCCTGTAGCAATGCTTTCTTTTGCTTACTGGTTGTTATCTTACCTGTCACTTTTTTTATATATGATCATCACTAGACTAGAACCAACATAAATTTAGAATAAGAGATGGCCAGAGACGTACCTTCACTGGATCTGCCAAGTTCTGGCTTTTATGCATAAATATCAGAATCAGCATTGGGGATGGCAGAGCACCCATTATCCAAACATAAGTAACATGTTTTAAAGACACATCTATAGATATTTTGTTCTGAAATATATAATTATTAACTATAGAAAATTCATCCTTTATTACCATGGTTTAGAGTCACTTCTAAAATTCGAGTTGATTACATCCAAGTTGGCCCTTGTTCAGATTCAAACTACTAGAAAAATTTGGCACTGTAGTATTTCGTTTGTATTTGATAAATATTATCCAATCATAGACTAACTAGGCTCAAAAGATTCGTCCCGTGATTTACAACTAAACTGTATAATTGGTTATTTTTTACTTACATTTAATACTCCATTCATGCAGATAAAAATTAATGTGATGGAGAGAGTGAAAAAACTTAAAATTTGAGGTGCATCTAAACAAGGCTGATACAATCTGCCCACTAGAGGATGGACACACGCAATGTTGAATTAGCTCCTATATTCTCGCTAGGTCGGGCTGCCAACAAGGTCAGGTTTTATACATCGTTAGGACAGGCACCGGAACAATATTTCCCCATTAGTGCACAAAAATATGCTGAGCAAGAATGTTTAATAGCACTTCAAAAAATTGGGTACAATATTCCTTACATGCTCCTCCATGAGGATTGTAGGTATGGATCTCGGCCTCCGCCACGACATTGGGCGGTACTGTGCACAACTTGCTGAGAACAACATAAAAAAACTTGCTGAGAGCAACATAAATGATGTGGTCAATTTCATAACTTTTATCTAGATTAACGGTAGTGTCACATGTCAGATGAAGACGGTGACAATTGGTGAGTTTAACGGGCCTTCAATGAGCCAAAAGAGGATGGCAAGCGGCGGGTGTGGCCCCCCCACGGCCCGCCCTAGGGGCGGTAGGCGCCGCCGCCGCTAGGGGCGGGCGGGCGCGCCGCCGCCCCTCTGGCCGCGTGAGGGGGGCCCACCTCGCCCCCTGCTCTTCAATCCCCAAATTACCTTTTATTAATTAGTATTTATGGAATTTTGATTAGGAAACTGGAAAGATCCGTGTTCGATAAGGACTTTTCCGTTAGAGTCCGCTCGGGACTATAAATAATAGGGGATTGCAACAGATCGGATCAAGAAAATAATTGGAGTAATTCTCGTTTATTCCAATCTCTCCCGCGCCCGCACCTCCTCTCCCTCTCCTCCCTCCCTGCCGACGCCACCCCCTCCCTCTGCCCTAGCGCTGCCGCCGCCAAGCCGCAGGGCCGCCGCCCCATTCGGCGCCTCCCCTCCCCCTCCTTCCTTCTCTCCTCTCAATCCACTAGCCCAAATCCACCTTCCCACTGCGTGTGTTATAACTTGTATCAGTAGACCAGGAGGGTCCGTAGATTGAATCCATGGCAGCCATTGTTGACCTCGAGAGAATGCTGAGCAACTTCAACAAGAGGATCATTGCGAAGATCGACGACGTCTACACCAAGATCGCCGACGTCTCCATCCGCATCAACACCGTCTCCATCAACGTGGCGCAAGAGAAGACGCCCGCGGATCCCACCCGTGGGAATGCCCCCATGTCTAGCGGGAGAGACTAGATCAGCATGGTCCACTGGCCGTTTGTACTAGCAGTGCTTCCTCGCCATACTGGAGAAGAGCAAGGCACCGCCGGCTCTGGAAGCAACCCTAGTGGAGGTGCCCGGGGTGACAGCCACGATCACCACCGGCGACGACGACGACACCAAGTGCATGATGGTCATCGACAAGCCGGATACGGGTGTGCAGGGAGGCACCCCGTTCCATCTCCATGGCATGATGAGTGGCGCTGGAGTTCACATCCTAGTGGACTCAGATTCAAGCCACAACGTGATCAATGTCAATGTGGCTCATGCTAATAGTGTCCCGGAGTTCGGTGTTAACACCACTATCCTCGATGGCAGTGGAGATGAGGTACCTTGCTATAGCGCTTCATTCCATGTACCTATTGCTATCGACAACGACGTCTTCCACATCGACGCCATCTTCCTCGACATGGGGCACAACATCGACGTCATCCTGGGCATGCCATGGCTGGCTAACCTTGGATGTGTCTCCTGGGACTTCACCACCATGGAGCCGCTCCACTTTCGGGACGGATCACCGCATCTCCTTCGAGCAGTACCACGACGACAACCACCCTAGGCTAGGGTGCCATGGGTGGCACCGTTGCCACCACCTCGCCAGTGGCATGGTGTTCCTCAGATGGCACCACCATTGATGAACAGGGCGCATAGAGCGAGTCGACCATCGGCTCTCGATGTCATCAACACCAACGACGACATCATCTTCATCAGGCTCCGTCAGGTAGTGTTGGAGGACAGGGAGCTTCGAGCCTTGGCTAAGGCTATCATGGAGAAGAGGATGGGACGAGCTTGGTCCCTTGACCAGGGGTTCATCCTCGTTGATGGACGCTTCTACATGCCGGCATCTTCACCACTACTTCCGGAGCTACTTCAGGAGCTTCACCGAGGGGGTGCATCTGATAAGCATCACTTGGCGGCCGGCGCCCACAGACCCCGGTGGATGGTGGAGCAATAGAGCCCCTACCATCATACGTGCCGGAAGTTCAACCCTGGCCACAGCATGAGAACGTCTACGACGCCAGGGTCGCCTTCCTCGATGAGTCAGGCCATGTGTTGGCCAACATCGGCAGCGTCGACATCGACACACTACCAGGAGGACAGGGACATCACTTATCCCCACGGCTTTTTGATGTGGGGGCCTTCCTCTTCTATGATATGGTGAATTTGACCTTGTCTCCGGCCAGACGTGTGGTTCACACAATCTGGAGGCAACTACTATTGAAGATTGGCAGCCATCCTGGACAATCATGTACGTGTTTACTGCAGGCCTCTAGATATTCTACATAACTTCAAGAGCACTACATTTGTTTCTAGGGAGGCATTGACCAGAGCTAAGCTAGAGAAGGGGATACCCTTTGGGTGTGAGAACGCACTCTATGTGTACCATGGCTACATTGGCAACCTCCATTACTACTCCGAGTTTGAGGTCCTGCACACCAGGGCCAGTATTATTGCAGCTGACTTCCACACTAGAAGCCTGATTGGATATATTCAGGAGCTCCTAGCCGATGCGACGACCATAGAAGGAGTGGTGGACTGGGTCGCATTCTGGCACGAGGACGCGCCGGTCGGAGAAGGGGGAGTTCTATTACATGTCAGATGAAAACAGTGACAACTGGCGAGCTTGACGGGCCTTCAACTCGCCAAAAAGGACGGCAAGCGGTGGGCGGGCCCCCACGGCCCGCCCTAAGGTGGCAGGCGCTGTCGCCGCCCCCTCCTGGCCGCTCGTGGGGGGGGGGGGGCCGGCCCCACCTCGCCACCTGTTCTTCAATCCCCGAATTACCCTTTATTAATTAGTATTTATGGAATTTTGATTACGATCCGTGTTCGATAAGGACTTTTCCGTTAGAGTCCGCTCGAGAATATAAATAATAGGGATTGTAACAGATCGGATCAAAAAAATAATTAGGGTAATTCCCGTTTATTCCAATCTCTCCCGTGCTCGCACCTCCTCTCCTCTCCTCCCTCCCTGCCGATGCCACCCCCTCCCTCTACCCTAGCGCCGCCGCCGCCAAGCCGCAGGGCCGCCGCTCCATTAGGCGCCGTCCCCTCCCCCTCCTTCCTCCTCTCCTCTCAATCCACTAGCCCAAATCCACCCTCCCACTGCATGTGTTACAGGTAGCCAAGAACATATGACTTTGTAGCTTTGAACTCATTAGCAACTCTAGCGGAGTCCCAACTTAAGCCTCCATTGCTAAATATGGGGGCTTAGCCCAAAATCCATTTCTAAATATGGGGGCTTAGCCCAAAAATCTTGCTCCAGTAGGGCCCCTATTAGAACACTATAAGCCCCAAAATCTTCACCTCGAACCCAATTTTTGTTGGGTCACCACCCGGCCCCCATCCTATTGTTTCCTCCTGAGCCATACGGAACTACGAGCATAGTCGTTTCCCCATAGAGCACGGCCGCCCGCCTACCACCCTCTATCTAGCGCATCGCACGCCTACCCCTTGCCCATCGATCTAGCCTGCTAAAGCATGCCGGCGCTGCTCAGACACGCAGACATGCTCCGCCGTGCTCGTACGGAGCCGCCTGATTCTTTTCTCGCTGCGGCACCTCCTCAGCGAGACACTTTCCAACATGGCCCCTCCCAGTGGTGGCTCGGCACCTCCGCATGCTATGCTCGGTTCCCCTGCCCCGCACGGCCACATTCCCCACCATAACCGTCCCATCTATCCGATAGCGTGCCCTCCGTGGTGAGCATATCTCCGTAGCGGTGCGGTGACTCGGCACCTCTATGCGCTACAGACGGTTCCCTAATCCCTACCCTGTACGATCGTGTTCCACACCTCGCCCCTCCCTTCCATCAGACAATGGGCCCGCCATGGCGAGCCTATATATCTCCGTCGCTATGCGGCGGCTCGTCACCTCCGCGCACTACGGATGGTTCCCCGCCCAACCGGACACGTTCCGTCTACCCAAGAATGGCCAAGTTCATTTGTCGTGAAGATAAGATGGGTATGATGAGTGGGTCCTACAAGTCATCCTCTTTAAAAATAGATTTGAGGGCTTTGATTTGGGCTCCTGTTGAAGAGCTACTTAGAAAACAAGGCCCATAAAAGTAGAGGTGACTTGGTGTTCTACAAAACCATTCATAGAGGTGTCTTGCAAACCCTTGATTTGTAGATAGTTTTATAAAGATGGCTAGCAAAATTGTCCCTACATAGGATTGCCAGCCGCCCCTACAAAGCTTTACTATGGTATTGTTATCATCGTGTGGATAATCTTGAAGTGATCACTATGTTTTCGCGTAGGCATGAAGGGCTAGTAGGCTAACTTAACAAAGCCGTGATAATAACAAGTTCTCGCGCAAACAATTAACGGTGAAGCAAATTGAACTTCTTCTTTTCATTACTTATTCATGAAAGCAACATTTATCACGAACATTTGGCTGACTGCAACAAACAAACGGGTTACAAACAAACCATTGCCTCATTATTACCAAGATTCAGAACTAACAACCGAAAACTATAAATAGCCCACACATGGCTTATATAGAGAGGAAAATAGCGGCCGTGGTGCTAGATGGAACGAAGATATGCATCGTTCCAAGACCAAATTATTTCAAGCAAATGGACTTTAAGGTGTTGATCCGTTGTAGCTGCCATCATTGTGACCTGATGTGTTGCCACCACTACTCCCCGATCCACCACCGGAACCGCTGCCGAACCCACCATCGTGACCGCCTCCGCTTCCGCTTCCGGTGCCACCGCTATGTGCAAAGCTCGAGCCATAGGGACCATAGTTATCGCCTTCACCTTCCCCAGTTCCTCTGCCACCACCAGATCCGCCGCCCTTCCCGTTGCTTCCACCAGAGCCGCCCCCGGCGCCAGCTCCATTCGCATTCGCAGCCCCATTGGTATTAGAGTTACCTGAGTCGCCATGGCCTTGACCATATGCACCGCCCGCTCCGTAACCAGACGCGTACTGGTCCTGGCCTTGCCAAACGCCTTGACCATCACCAGCTCCACTGGCATAGGCGTGGCCAGAGCTCGGGGACTGGGCGTCGTAGGCCTCAGCATTGCCGAAGCCGTAGCCAGAGCCAGAGCTAGAGCTGGTTCCGCTCCCTCCACCTGTACCACCTCCACCGCCTTGGCCATCTGCAGTGGCGTGATTGACCACCCTAATAGCATTGCACAGTCCAATGCTTAGTAAGACGACGAGGCCAATCGCAAAGAGCTTCGTGGAAGCCATTGTGATCGAGGTGGTGTGGATTGGAAGTGAAAGTGAGATGGATGCTAAGCGTCAGTTTGTATGGTTATTTGTAGTCGTCATGAATCTCGGTGGCCATGCATGAACGCAGATGCACGACTCGGAAATAAATTATTACTTATTTTTTAAGCTCGCATCCTTCATGTTGACCGTGCAATAAATCAGAGATTGTAGAAGAGATTTCGTGCGTGGGTCTCGTGGACCCATTGTTTTTTTTTTTTTTCTGCAGGCTCAACGTGGAAGAGTAGCTAGCTGGCTTATTGCTTGCCTCCTCTTTAATTAAAACTAGTACTATTTTATCAAAAAAAAACTAGTACTATTACGCTCTCTTAGATGTTCATCTTCTAAATTTCTATTGCTTAAACTTTCAAGGTTATCTGTCAACCTTGTCACCTTGTTATGCGAAGGGATGCATGGCCAGAGCCCAGAATTCGGTTCACTGTCATGTTTTATATTTGATCAGCCAAATTAGTAGACAACTAACTGAGTATTATGATTAAGAAAACAAAATCTAAATATTATGAGGCTTTCTCTGAAGAAGATCCATACTAGCTAAAATAAGGTTGGATAAATTAACATTGAGCAAATTCTGTGCGAATAAGTTCTAAATCATGGCTTATAGCCTATTTGGTATATATGGCTTACTAACTCTAGAGATCCACCAAATTTGGAACTAGATCTATTTTTTTAGCCAAACACCTCTAGGTCCACCAATTCCACTAACAGATCTACTCCACCAAATCGGTGGATTTGCTCCTAGATTCAGCAAATTGGTGGAACAGCATAAGATGTGCTCGACTAGTTGAGAAAAATTACACACTACTGCCATGGATTATGCAAAGAAAACGGTTCGTTCTTTTTTCCTTGCATCTCCCATCGCATGAGTAGGACTTCACACTACTACACAAAGAATAATGGTGACGGTCGATTTTTGTTCACTGTGGCGGTTTTCTCGGCCGCCACCAAATTAAGGTCACGGTTAATCTCCTGATCATTAACCGTGGCGGTTGCTATGACCGCCACTGTTAATCGAAATAAAAACATAAATGAGAAAGAAAATCCATGGGCAAACCCGGCGAGCCCACGCACAGGCCCGTCGAGCCCATCCATGGAGGAGGAGCGCCGCCACGACCTGCCGCCAGAGAAGGAGCGCCGGCCGCCGGATCCGACCACCCTCCACTGGATCCGGCCTTCTCGCCACGGATCTGGCCTTCTCCTCGCCAGCACCGGTTGGATCCGGGTGGGAGAGAGGGCGCCGCCCGGGTCATGAGCTCGCCATCGGGGGAAGCCCCCCCAAGCCTCCTCCGCCGCCCCGCCCGCACTACTAGCCGTGGGCTGCGTGCTGCCGCCGCACCGCCCCATGCACGCCCCCGCACGGTCCAGCGCCGCCCGTGCCGCCGCACCGCCGCCAAAGCCTCCACCAGCGCGACCACGTTGGCCGCCACCCACCGTCCCCGCGCCGCCAGCCATGTGAGGGAGGAAGGGAGGGAGAGGAAGAGAGAGAGTGCTGGATCGAGCGGTTGTTGGGAGGGAGGGGAGGGAGAGAGTGAGTGAGTGAGTGAGTTGTTGAATGAGTGAAACCCTAAGTGCTACTTATACAGGTGGCCAAGTTAATGGGCCAGCTGGCTTTTAGGCCTGATTTACCATGACGGGTCTTTTGTGACCGCCACGGTAAATGATTAACTGTGGCGGTTATTCTTTAACCGCCATAGTAAATCCATTTTGAATCTTGTGACCGCCACAGTTAATAAAAACACACCGCCTCGCAAAATCCTTTTCTATAGCAGTATCATCGCCAAGGTCGTGGCTCCTCCCAGACTCCAAGTATGCCTTCTCTCCTGCTCTAGCGGTGATGCCATGGCCATAGGGGGAAGGGCTCATGGCCACACGTTGCCGGAGAGGGCCGCCCCCTGGACGGTGGGAAGTGGGTGCTGGGCGCGAGGCTACGCGTGACCTAGGGGGACGTGCCCATAGCTGCGCCACCTTGGCCGATGGGGGATGCAATCGCGGCTAAACCATGGCCAGCGATATTGCCTGACACAGCTCTGGTTCCCTAGGAACAAGAAGATATAGTGGGATCAGGAGATGACACATATGATCCACTTGGATGTGAAATAGATCTGGATCTAGATCTATACCAAACACCTCTAGCTCCACTTACTAATGGAGCTGGTCCATGGTGAATCTTGAAGAATCCTAGATTCAGATCATGTTTTGGTTTGGTGAAACTATCCCAGACAGACCCTTATCACAGCCTGTCGCTGTTCACGCATTGTCTTGTTTTATATGATGTTATGCATCACAAGTCTGCCTTGGGCCGATCTCTTCAACAGAATAAACAGGTTAACAAGGGACCATACGACAGAGGGCCGGGGCAGCCACTGCCGCCAACACTAGGGTTTGTGTGGGCGCGGCCGCCACTGCCGCCGCAGTTGTTGCCTTGCAACGTCATCTACGAGTTACTTATTATATTATTAGTTATTTTTAGTAAATTAGAATAATTATGAAATGAAGAATTTGTGTTCAATAAAAATTCTTCCACCTTGGCTTCTAAGTAAAGTCCAATAGGGACTATAAATATAAGAGGATTGTAATCCGTATCACTTAAGAAGTAATTGGGTAAAAGCTCTTTCTCTTCTCTCCCTTCTCCTACCGCCCCGCCCTCTCCCTCTCTCCCTCACGCGCACGCCGCCCCTTCCCTGCCCCCACACCGCCGCCCTTCCGCCATCCTTCGCCATCTGTCCAGCCACCCTCCCATCGTGCTGTTACATTATGCCTCGTGATTTAAAACATTTTCTTAGTTACTCTCTCCCTCCACAAATATAAGGCTTTTGAAGTTTTTCTAGTTGTCGACAAACACAAATTAAAGACCTCTAGGTATAGTTCTTAGGGCTGGACTAGACAGGCAATTCGAACGGAAAAAAATAGGAACCAGGTCCTCGGCCGACCAATCCGGACTAGGATACAGTCCTGTATGTGAACTGGTAATAACTTGTTGAACAATTGGTTTTTAGATAGAAAGCGCTAAAATGAAGACTCAAAATCACCATTAAAACCTGCCAACGAGAACAGGTGAGGACGTGCATGGAGGCATGGGAGGAGAGCGACCAGGCTTCGGAGTTGTGACATGAGGTTAATGAGCTGAAGTATTATTGTTAATTTCAGTAGATTTCAATGTATATAGGAACCATGTTGGGCCGACAGTTAAATCTATTGGACTAAGTAAACCACCATGGATTGATCTCTCGACCGGTTCGGTCTCTGATCTTAATAATAATCATGCCTCTAGATCCTAAAAACATTAGATATTCTAGATTTGAATGTACATGAACCATTTTGAGTGCCTCTAGATCCTAAAAACATAAGATATTCTATTCTTTTATCATTTAGCCATCTCAATCGGTTGATATCATTCAATACATGAATCATCTGGTTTTCCTACCATTATTATCATTTCCTAGAAAAAAAATCAAGTGATCAAGATAAAGTTTGATTCCCTAGGGTGGTATTTAATTTAATATAAATCTCGCTCAAAAGTCTAACTTTCTCTCTACGAACCTTTTATTCTTTTTTCTAGAGACAAACTATTTGAATTATCAGACCTGTCACATACACTAGTGCACGACTCGGATACAGTCCTGGTTGGAAAACCTCTTTAGTCCCCGTTTTCAACAAGACCAATCCGGGACTAAAAGTCACCTTTAGCCCCGATTCTTGCAACCGAGACTAAAAATAAATCTTTACTCTCGGTTTGTATTATCAACCAGAATTAAATGGCCCCTTGGGCCTTGCTCTGAGACAAGTACATTTAGTTCCGATTGGTGTTTCCAACCAGTACTAAAGTGTTCCTTTTCTTTCTTTTTTCTTTTATGGTTTCTTTTCAATTCAATTGTTTTTTGTTTCAATTTAGCTATTCAATTCAATCATCTTAGAAGTATGGGAGAAACCACTATTGGCTATGTTTCCCTGACCTTTGAAGATTACTTTAGCTTAAAAAGTAGAACACTACATGACTTAACTACTAAAATTCTTCGGATTTAGAGGTTGGCACTGCTATCTACATTCGTGATCTCACAAGAGTTTTAAATTGAGGATAAAAAATAACAGTCCATTAGAAAAATAATTTAGAAAATAAAAATTTAGATTGATGGCTTCATAAGATGTGCTGCGGCAAAGACCACTATAGTTAATTGTAAGATTTAAACTAATGCAAAGTAAAAATACAAATGGATGAAAAACATATAAATCAGTGCCTTGCAAAAAAATAAAGGTAATTTTAAGTTTATGATAACTGGTATAGATAATAAAATATCTATTACATCTATTTTGTAGAAATTTAACATAGAGAAATATATGCAATTTAGTACAAATAATTTTTTACTATCATCTTAAGATTTTAGCCCGTACGAGAGCATGGGCTGATGGAGTAGTGTTTAGATACTAATTCGAATGATCAAATGTAACCTAATTTCAAACTAATTGCATAAACAATGAGCAAGGACGGATGTCGCTATGGAGCAATGTTCTTCTGGTCACTCTAGGTTGTTGGCAGGCTTTGCACACAGGGTGGGCACCAGTACAGAGAACATCAGTAGAGGCGGTTGACAAGTGATTTCTACTGGCGTTTTTCAACCGCCAATGGGAGAGGCCAGCGAAAATGGCCCATTTCCACTGGCGGTTGGTTGAGAACCGCCAGTAAAAATCGATTTCTAAAGACGGTTATCTTAAACAACCGCCTGTAGAAATTCTTGCCCAGAAAAACACAAAAAAAATAGCAAAAAAAAATTTTTAAAAAGGCAAAAAATATTTTTGAAACGTGAAAAAAATATTTTTAAAAAGGCAAAAAATATTTTTGAAGTCGCATTTTTTTTCACGTAAAATCGCGTGCTACGTGGCCAGCGGGATTCGAACCCGCGACCTTGACCTTGCGTGTATCCCCCTCTACCACTCCACCCACACGTCACTTGTGTCTATATCTCATTTCGGTTCCCCACATATTATCCCAAACCGACAGTAAATTCAAGATTTTGGGGTCTAAACAAATTTAAATGAAAAAGTGTTCAACTACAAAGTTTCATAACTTTTCGAGATCTACAACTTTCATTTAGAGTGTTTCTCCATCCGAGGTCATTTGTAAAATTTGAATTTCAAATTTGAAAATTTCGTTCGTAATTTTCCATAAAAAGATGATTTCAAATGAAAAAGTTATCAACTATAAAGTTTCATAACTTTTCGAGATCTACAACTTTTATTTTGGGAGTTTCTCCATCCGAGGAAGTTTGAAAAACACAAAAAATTAATTTCAAACTATTTCTCTTGGCGGATTTTTTAATAAGAAACCGCCAGCAGAAATCGATTTCTACTGGCGGTTCCTTAAGAAATCCGCCAGTAGAAATAGTCGATTTCCACTGGCAGTTCCTTAAGAAAACCGCCAGTAGAAATCGTATTTCTACTGGCGATTCCTTAAGAGAACCGCCTGTAGAAATCACTAGTACACAAAAGTTTATCACTGGCGGTGCTCAAGCCCTCACCACCGGGCGGTTCTCGAGCCGCCCGATGGGAAAGGCCAATAGAAATGGGCGGTTGCTTGAGAACCGCCCGTGGAAATGTGATTTCTACCGGGGTTGGTTGGTTAAGTCAACCGCCAGTGAAAATGTGATTTCTACTGCTATTAATAGGGCCGATTTCTATAGGCTGTTCTAAAGAGAAACCGCCAATAGAAATAAAACGCCAGTGTCAATAAAAATGGTCTGTGTACCAGCAGGGGAGGCAGCCTTCTAACCCCTCGATCACGCAACTTGCATGGGAACTGTTAGCGCCTGGATGCCCGGACAGATGCGTGTGTCTGATCGCCCGAGGCTTTTTTTTTTCTCGCGGGAGCCCACTAGCACGCCCCCCACCAGCCCACCACACAGGGCTCACGCCACCTAGACCGCTCGTGCCCCCTCCACCATCAGCTAGCTTCCACCGTCAGCGCTAGCTCGGAAGCACCCCAGCAGAGTGGGTATGGAAGGTTGGTCCTCTTGTTTGCCAAATCTCGATCTATTTTTCAAACATTTAGATGCGACATTTGAAATATACGTCTGAAGATAGATAAAATACTTAAAACATATATCTGAAACACTTACAAAAAACACATGGAAAACAAATAAAAACCTACAGATAAAACACTTGGAACAGCATCCAGTTGCAATATGCATCTAGAAAAACGGAAGCTTGCAACTTGTGCGTACAACCACTGCAATATATGAAACATTTCAATCTACTTTTGCAACACCGTATGAAACAATTGCAACATACCAATAAAACATCAAAAACATTTGAAACATACACTAACAATATGTGTTTTTTGCCTCCTTCCGAAAGAGTTAGAGCAGAGTGGGAACCGTCGGTTCCAGCTAGTCGGCGCCCTAGGGCGCTGACTTGACCTGGCAGCAGCCAGCGGCACCTACACCTAGTAGAGGCCCCACCGGTGATGGCATCTCTTGGCCGCCTGTACTAAGCACGACAGAGGATGGAGCCCTGCATGGCACGGCGGCGGCTAGAGGCGCCGTGGGGAACTGGGTGCGTTGTAGGGGATCGCGGTGGCAACGCGCCGGATTGGTCCGCGACATGGGATGGAGGTGTCGCAGCGGTTGGCAGCGACGACTTGGCGGAGGTTGAAACACAGCATGGCGCGGTGAGGTCATGAAAGAGCCACAAGGGATGGCCGTGGTGGCGAGGTGCAGGGGGCCGAGTGGATGGCGGCACCGCACGTTGAAGCTGCAATGGCGCTAGCGGTGGAGGCGAGATTTTTTTTTGGACGAGAAAGCGAGCGAGGCCGGGCTTCTATGAGACACAGGCGAGACGAGTGGGAAGCCACGTTTGAGAGGGTGGTGTAGCGGTGGACAACTACCGAGGTGGAATGGGTGTCCGGAAAACGACAAACGTTCGAGTTACAGAATTTCCCAACTTGCATTGGTGAGTTGAGGATTTTAGTGTACAGGATATCACATTAGGGGAGACGTCATGTGTCGTGTGACCATGGGGCCAAATCCAAATAAATTTAGGGTTTTCACTGATCAGAGAAATAGACTTAACATATTTGATATGGACATATGATGGACTTAATATGGACACCAAGTTAAGTTAACATGTTGACCAGCGACCGTATTCCAACACTGTATACTCAAATAACGTTCCACTTGGTCGTCAATGAAAGCATATATAGATTCTTGAATGTAACAGACATGAGCCTTCACATCCATAATTATTACAACACTTGTTATCACATATGATGATTAAAACAAATAAGATCACGTCACTACTGTAATCAAGCAAACGGAAACATTCTTTGAAGGTTTATTGAAATGAACACATAATTTGTAACGTTGGAGGAAATGACCAAACATGCCGGTTTTATTGAACGATGGCAGCTTTACTTAGCGTTGCCCACCTTGGCCAGAGCTAGAGCCTGATCCACCTCCGTATCCAGCGGCATATCCACCGTCATGACCACCAGCTGAACCGCCACCACCTCCACCACCATTAGTAGAGCTTCCGCCATTCGGACCAGCAACGTTGCTAGAAGATATTCCTCTTCCGGAACCAGAGCCAGACCCACTGCCATTTTCTGGACCTCCTCCTTCGCCGCCACCACCACCAATGCCTTCTGCATTTGAAGCCCCTCCGCCATAAAAACCAACAGTGGAGCTACGACTTGTAGCAGATCCGGAACCAGCTCCAAAACCACCATTATCTCCACCACCACTTCCACCGCCACCTACTCTAGCCATGGAGCTACCAGTACCATACGGCCCACCAGGAGCATTACTAGCTCCAGCGGATCCGAAACCAGAACCAGATCCTGAACCATAGCCATTCATGGAACCCCCACCTTCCCCTCCTCCCCCTGCTTGACCAGTAGCCTCTGTGCTAGGGTGCTCCCAAGGCATTTCTCTAGCTTTGGCTAAACCAATGGTCAATAGGGCTACAAGCAGGCTAAAGCATAGGAGCCTTCTACTCTCCATTGTGACTAGATGTTGTGCGGAAGATGAGCTGAATGAAGGCAACATATATAGAAAGGCAGAGACATTTATACTGCTTTAGCTAAGAAAGATGCATTATTTTATTTTAGCTATATAGTTAAGAATAGTTGCAATGGATTAGCTCGTGAACCATGCATGTACTCTGATCATGTATGCATGCGGCGAGGATACGGCTTGGTTATAGAGAGAGAAAACCTAGCCCAAGAAACAGGCAAATGCAATCTGTCGGTCGCAACGGTTTCGGTGCATCTCACGTGGATGCTCTAAGCAAGCAATTAATAGAATACGATTGGTTTTTGTTTCCGATTCCCAATGTAGATGCTCGATTGTTAGAGCACCTTTACGTGAAAATTGAACAATTGGAAGAAGAAAGAAAATTGAACAATTGGAAGAAGAAAGATGCTCTTGTAATAGCAACATGTATTATATATTTTGAATTTCTGATGTGGCCTCGGCCGATTAATTTTTACACTGTCAATACGTAAACTTTATGATCATGAAAATTGAGAATGGTCTTGGGATTTGTGCTGAGTAGGGGCGCAAAAACTAGACCCGGCAGTGACATGATGGAGGTTAATTAACTGCCGGGTCAAATTTCTTCCTTGCAGTGGGAGTATGGTACACAATGCCAGGCAGCTTAACCCGACAGTTACCTTCATTTCAAAAAATTTTGTTGATACATTTTATTATTATTTGGATGTCACTATCTAAATTTTTAAATTTAGTTGTATCAAGCATCATATATATCACAGTGTTATCAAAATTATAATGCAATTACATCAAATTCGAATATCGCCACCACATGATTGGACAATAGATATATCATAATTAGAAAACCATACAAATTCATTAGCATATATTTGCCTAGATTTATTGTCTGAGCTATCAAAATTGTACTCAATAGTAAGTATATTTGGATGATGTGACTTATTGAGTTCTCTATTATCTTTACTTTGGATTTCTAAGGCCATGGTTTTAAATAGCCCGCTTTTTTTGCCGCTATTAGCTTGAAAAAAATTGTGCCGCTATTTGCGTTCATTTTTGATTTTGCCGCTAAAGTCTATGATAAAACGAAACACCTTTTTAGCTCGCTGTTTAAAACCATGATTAGCTCCATTTTTTAAGGCTCCATTTTTTCCTTTACATGTGAAATGTAAAGTGTAAAAATTCACAAGCGGTCCTCAAAGTTGTTTGGGGTGTCATCAAAGTCCCCAAGGTCTCCCAAAAAAATGCATTTTTGGCTCTCCAAAGTTTTAACGACCATTGGGACCTAGAAAAAACCCATTACAACTTCAGAAAGCCAAAAATGTTTTTTGCAACTATGGGAAACTTTGAGGGGAGAAATAGTCAAAGTGGAACATTATTTTTTTGGTTTCTCTAACTTTTTAATATGATAAATGACCAATTCATCACATCCATCTATAACCAATGTCAAGTGAGATGATTTTAATTTGTTGGAAATATCATAAAAATTTCATGAAATTTCCAATCTAAAACCTATATACCCAATTGTACAAGATACTGACTAACATGCTCCATGGTGGTTTTAATGGTTTACTATCTTCTCATAAACTTAATAAAATCAAGAACTCTCCAAATAGGGTATAACACCAATAAAATCATAGTAACATGGGTATGGGTTTTGTTAAGAATACTTCCTTGGTCAATCTCTATGCCTAGACTTTTGAGGATGGATTTGTCCCATGTTACTATTCTTCCTGGATTATGTATCTCATCACTAAAATCCAATGAATTCGGTGTTACTATTCGAATGATTTGTCCCATTGGGCCAAATTGTTGGTCTAGGTGTAGGATATGCTAGATTGTATGTTTCATAGTGCTATATATTCTTTGTGGAGGCTTAGGTGGATTAGGCAGTGATTTTGTAAACCATGGAAGTACATGGTTCTACAAAATTCTCCACCCCATTGGTTGGGCTTGTAGAAGCCTCTGCAAAAAGGTGGAATGGTGATAGTAGGAAGTGTGATAGTGACCGACCCTAACTTAGCTGATTTGGCTACGATAGCCAAATTGGCCAATTTGAGTTGCATTGAGTCATTGGTGCATGTCCCTGATGCTCCTCATAATAATTGAATGGAAACCATAAAGGGGTTGACTAGCAACTGTTGCTGATCTACTCCCATAGTCATCTTGATGTAAACTATAGTAGATTCAGATCTAACTCATTTCCCTTCTAACTTGTCAAATCAAAATTTATCTTAGTTATCTATATATGGATATCAACATTGGTTTCTAAAAAGCATACCCATCAGATGTCGGAGGGGTTTTTGCACTCATATCAGTCTTTACCTCAGATATAGATGTTGGCTTTAGGATCAGTATAGCTAATTGTATATTAATTCTCTCCTCCAGCATTTGGTGAACATGTTAGGATGATACTTAGACGATGCTCTTTGGACAAATGCAGCGGTCGCCTCATCCTTTGCCACAGACATTACATCAAGTGATTTCTTTGATTAGATTTCGAGGAGAGTCACCATAAAGTATAATTTGACACAAAACATGACCAAACATCAAAACACTAGAATGCGAGGATCACAAATCAATGGTGACATAACGGTAAACAAGCTTGAGATGAAACTAGCAACACAAGACAAAGACTTCAGCATCGTGTAAAACACACTATTACTCATGCAACTACTTCCATCCTACCGAACATCTTTGAAGAGGGTTATGTCCCAGAGATGGGGCAGCAAATCAATGGTGACATAACGGTAAACAAGCTTGAGATGAAACTAGCAACTCCAAAGAGGCAAGCACAAGACAAAGACTTCAGCATCATGTAAAACACACTATTACTCGTGCAACTACTTCCATCCTACCGAACATCTTTGAAGGAGGTTATGTCCCAGAGATGGGGCAGTCTCAGTGAGCCTACATCCTTATGCCACCATATTTGACTTCATTTGATAGAGAATGAAAAATCAACAATCTTATGATTTCAATACAAAAACAATGTTGATGATCTATTGCGTGCCTTATAATGTTCTAATGGTATGCAATGTTAAACAAACGGTTCCATACATCATATATAAAAATAAGGAGAGTTAAAATATCTACATTGTTGATTGTTATCATAATCCACATGTTTATATCACCGTAAGATTATGTATCAAAAAAATTAATGGTTGATTAAATTATGAATATACAAAAATGAGGAAAAAAAAACTAGGAGTTTCATTTTAACACAAATAGGGAAGCAACTACCCAAACAAAAGGGCATGTAAAATATATAATTCATAAATAGCTATTATGAATAATAATATTAAAAAATCTAAAATTTCAGTTATTATTTGCTTTGTGAACTTAAACACCAAAACAAAGAGGCTACTTAACTTACGATAAGTTTATAGCTAAACCAAAAATATAATAAAAATAAGATTTTGAGCGGCAATTAAAGTGACACCAAGAGTGACGAGAATTCCACTCTGAGTACTAATTGTTATGGGGTTGGTATGGCTAATCATGTTATTCAATAAAATTACAAGATATCTCACATGTTGTTATAGACATTGCAAAGAATTTGGAATGAAATTAAGTGAAGATGATATGGATATCTTGGATTAAGATGTTGGAAATTAGTGGGATAACATGACAATTAGTGAAGATGATATAGAAAATTAGTGGGAGATGGTACATATGGCTTGCATGTTAAGATAGACTTATAGTGGAGATTAGCTTTGTACGAGATATAGATAAACTGTATGATACTAGGCAGCCGTGCTAGCTATTTGCTTAGTCTAATTGCAAAGCATTTTAGCTTGCGAAACCAAATCTCTAAAGCTAATCCCTACTATAAGTTCTATCATAAGATGCACACCATCCACGGACACCATCTTCCACTAACTAATTATCCACATTATCTTCCACTAATACCTATGTCATCCCACTAACTTGTAACTGCTCAATGCAACCAATTTTGTTAAGACCGTATGTAAGAAAATTGGATGATTTAACTCATATATGCAATAGATTTATTTCTAAGAGTCTTGCAACAACGTGTGGGGCATCTTCTAGTATATATCCATGTGGCAAGGGACATGGGCTACTGCTATACATGCTATACATACAAATTGTCGGTCCCAAATAGTTTTGATGCATTCGTAAAGGAATCACACTACATCAGATTAGCCCATCACTACTGGTATAAACCAGTTATTTGCCAGATTTAGATCCGGCATCGAGAATCCCCCATCACTACCAGTTGGTGACCCAGCAGTGATAAGTGATAAACAGATTTGACCAAGCAATAATAGGTGATAAAAAAATAGAAAGAATGTGTTACCAGGGTTTAAACCAAGAACTCAATATTCATGTTCTCTTGAGCGTTCGCACCGACTGATCTACACATTAAACTATACTACTCATACTGTTCTTTTTATAACTACGCAATTCTAAATCTTATATTGTATTTTTTGACTTTCTAAAAAATCATGAAAAGCTTATTAACTGTGAAGTTTTTTATCGTATCGAGTACAGTAACTTTGATGTTGACCTTGTCTCCATTCAACATTGTTAACCATCTCAAATCTTGTCAGAGAGTTTGAATTAAATAATTAAATGTGTAAACTATCACAATTTTTTAAATAATTATCAGCTACAAAGTTTTAGATCCTTTTTATATAAAGTTATATTGAACTGACCTTATATAAAAAGTGTTGTAAATTTTATTTTTGCAGAACAGTTTATCATATTGTCGGTTAAGTCTAGACGCTGATAGGCGTGGACTCTGAATGAATCCACACGCGGACACGGCAAGAACGACACCAGCGAGATATAGAGACAGAATCAGGCCCTAGCCTAGCCATGCAAATTTATTGCCGGTTGCTAATTAAATAGTCCTGATGCATTCTCACGTAGTCACAAGCAGCAGGATCCATTTTTGTCTCCCCTATGTCATAGATGCCTTGCAAGTTACGTAAATATCGATCAGTGGATTCCTTTCGTTCGACGATATATATCCATTTTCCATCGTGGATACCCATCGATCATGACAATCAACAGGGCGCGTGCAGTGTCGGCGCCAGAAGTTAAGTCTTACTACGCTGCAAATACAGCTCCAAACTGTCGGTTAAGCACGCGGTTTTCTCTCGGTAATGCAGTAATGTACATGATCGCTTCTGTTTGACCAAGATAATCTCAAATTTTGTATGGTTTACGTCGCTGTGTTTGGAGATCCATGTCAGTCGCGATACGTATTCTGAATTTCGTTCTGCTGTATGTACTGTATGTAACGTATCATATACTATTTTCGTTGTCCCATCAAGACGTAAATGCATTAATTGTTTTTTTTTAACTACTATATGTACGTGATTCAACCTTCAAACAGGGTCGCGTTCCATCCATCAACGTGGTACCTTCCTGCATTTCCTCGAATAGTTCTCTTTTGTCCCATTATTACATTATTATTATACTTCTAAACAGTTTTATTTATGAAACCTTTTTAGATGTCTGTCGATCAGCTTATTATTAGTGCATCTAGAGAAGGTGAGTGATGCATGCATCTTGACGCAGACGTTTTACAACAAAAGAAAAAAAAAATGACAGAATTGTCCAAGCCAAACAAATTCTTTTCCATTTATTCTTGAAACTTGTTTGAATCATGCCACAATAGTCCTTTGTTCTGATCAAGACACTATCTATCTTCCTCTATGAGGTAATCATCTGTATCTTGTTGTACTTTTTATCCATGATCCTACTATATTAATGCTGACATTGATGTACCTGATAATTTAAGTGTCCTTCTCAAGATCTAATTGAAAAGTTCTCTCTAAAATGGAGCTAATCAGGGGTGTATCTAGCTGTACTTTTTATCCAGAATCCTATTATATTAATGCTGACCCTGGTGTACCCTAATAATTTGAGTGTCTTTCTCTAATAGTTTGAGTCTCTTTCTCAAGATCTAATTGAAAAGTTCTCTCTAAAATAGAGAAATAACTAACATGAGAATCAACCAATGATCTAGCCATCAAAACAATTGAAAACCTACAAATTTAAAGGAGTGGATGCTTGTTACTAACACTACTACAATAGCCCTACCATGGTCGGCTCGTAACCCCCATAATGGCCATTTTTTGGCCCCGGCAGTAACCACTAGATGGTTTATGATCTGATTGTAATCATCATTATCACAGTCCCCTTGCACCACGAACCGACTGTGTGTAGTGCGGGTTCACCATCGCTTTCACGTCTAATCTGTCTATGTCAAGGTCAACATCACTGTCTCATGGGCGTATGAACTGTCTATTCAAAGGTTATGGCTACCATCATCTTGCAGTATGATCCGGCTTTGATGATCCTTTAAGTGGTGTCAGGTTACTAAGCGCTTCGGTGGTGACACATCATTGATCCCTGCCACATCAGACAAATAGCGGTGGTGGTACAATCAACTGTGCTTATATCCAACATTGACGAAATTGTACAATAACAAGAGTACTTTTACAATAACAATGGATACTAACATGACAAGTTTGTCAATAGATATTGCATAATAAAGGTACGTATCCTCCGTTTCAAAATAAGTGTCGTCGTGGGATGCGTGCCACAAGTTTGACTTGATTTGTAAAAAATACGTGTAATATTTATATCTCCAAATAATTTTGTTAAAAGACTAGATCCAAAGATCTTTCCGATGATACTAATTATGATATTAATCGATAATATTTAATATTTATAAAAATTACCGGTATTTGTTTCTTGGGAAGCGAAACGACAGATATCTGGAACGGAGGGAGTATCTCTATAGACTTAGATAACAAAAATGAGATAGTTGTGGTCTTCCTATGTCCCCCTGCTTGTGAGGCAAACTGAATGGGTGCTTCCTTCAGATTGGTTGCCAATGCACCATAGAACCCCTCTTCTTCCTCCCTTAGTCGTTGCAGGAAAAAATTTCAAAAGCACCTAGACTCCACAACCTACTCAAAACAACAAAATGAATGATATTCAGCACACCATTCATTTAGTTACCAAGTCCAAATTGGCCTATATATACAATCAAAACAACTACCTAAGTAAACATAGACATGCCGTATACGTAAAAAAAAAAAATACAGCATATGCATCTTTACTGCTCTGCTAATGACTCAATGAACAAGGAAATATAAGGAACAAAGTCAGGTCCACTGTTCATACATAATGGTTTCCAAGTAGTTCTAGGATAGCCAATGACCCGAGCAGGGATTGCAGTTCATGTCATATGCAGTCAGTGTTTTGTCCTCTCCAACAAGAAAAACAAATTCCATTCTAGGTGAACCGCAAATCACTCTGTAGGACGCATTGCAAACCTCAGTACCAATATCAATATTGTTCTATCTAAATAGCTCCAATGTGGTCATCTTATACTTCAATGTCCATTTACTAGTACCATAGTCTTCAAGGATCTAGATTAAAAGCACATACCTATTCAAAACATCAGCAATACATAAACACAACAACTGACCTTGAGCTTCATGGATGGAGATTTCGTCACCACGTGCCTACAAAGTTTCCACCATGTCTTTCCCTCCATAAACAGCTACTATCTAGGAGAACTCCAGCATGAACATATGAAACCATTAAGAAACAAAGTTTTCCCATATGTGGATACTACAATACCCATATGTGGATACTACAATACCCTTGCTTCAGTTTTAGATGAGTAGATGTTGACACCATCATCATCACTGGTCCCATATTCAATCACATGGAAGTATGAGGAGACTGTCAGATCAAAACCCAAGTGAGTTGAACCACAAGAAATGGTTGCTACCCGGCAAAAACAAGTAGGCGATCTATAGCAAAAGCAAGCTAGAGTACTCAGAAGGAGGTGGTTTTAAGCAATATCTTTCAAATAGGTTATCTACAGCACATACAAAAGTCTTAGTGAGGTGCTATAAGAATGAGAAATTGCCTTTCACAAGTGGGCCTCTTTTGTCTCATGACTCTATCGTGACTTGTTTATAATCATCATCACCATAAACATCATTTGCATCTTATCACAAGAATTCCAGTTACAATACCTATCAGCCAAAGAGGAATTCTTCTAGTAGTATCGGCCATTTCCCCTACTTTCCTCCACATTTATTCAAGTGGTCATGCTAGAGACAAAAACAGTCATGGATAGTTATAAAGATGATATCCTTCTAAATGGGATAAGAGAATTCTTACCACTCAGTTTTTTTTTCTCGATCAAAATATTCAGTTAATTATCTACTAATTTGTCTGGTAAATAAAACACCACAGTGAACCGAACTCTGGCCATGCATCACTTCGCATATCAAGGTGACAAGGTTGACAGATAACCTTCGAAAGGTTAAGCTACGACTAATTCAGAAGATGAACATCTTAGAGAGCGTACTTGTAATACCAGTAGTTAATTAAAGAGCAGACAATAAACCAGCTACCTAGCTATTCGCGTCAACAAAAACATAAACCAGCTACCTAGTCTTCCAAATTGAACCTGCAGGAAAAAAAAAATGGGACCATGAGACCCACGCACGAAATCTTCTGAAATCTCTTATTAATTGCACAAGGTCAACATCAAGGAACAAGGATGCGAGCTTAAAAAATAACAATTTATTTCCGAGTCGTGCATCTAATGCGTTCATGGCCACCGTCACCGAGATTCATGACTATAAATAACCATACAAACTGACGCTTAGCATTCGTCTCAGTTTTACTTCCACTCCACATCAGCTAACTCACCTCGATCACAATGGCTTCCACGAAGCTCTTTGCGATTGGCCTCGTCGTCTTATTAAGCATTGGACTGTGCAGTGCGATTAGAGTGGTAAACCACGCCACTGCAGATGGCCAAGGCGGTGGAGGTGGTGGAGGTGGCGGGAGCGGAACCAGCTTTGCCTCTGGCTCTGGCTCCGGCTTCGGCGATGCCGAGGCCTACGACGGCAATGCTCAGTCCCCGAGCTCTGGCCACGCGTATGGCACTGGGTCCGGTGGAGGTGGTGGCGAATGGCAAGGGGACGACGAGTGCGCGTCTGGCTACGGAGCGGGCGGTGCATCTGGTCAAGGCCATGGTGACTCAGGTAACTCGAACACCAATGGGGCTGCGAATGCGAGTGGAGCTGGCGGCGGGGGCGGCTCTGGTGGAAGCAACGGGAACGGCAGCGGATCTGGTGGTGGCAAAGGAGCTGGGGAAGGTGAAGGCGATAACTATGGCTCCTATGGCTCGAGCTTTGCAAATAGCGGTGGAGCCGGAAGAGGAAGCGGAGGCGGTAGTAATGGTGGGTTCGGCAATGGTTCCGGCGGCGGATCCGGGAGCAGCACTGGTGCCGCATCAGGTTATAATAATGGGGGATCAACACCTTAAAGTCCGTTTGCTTGAAATAATTTGACCTTGGGACGATGCATATGTTCGTTCCATCTAGCACCATTACTATTTTTCTCTCTTTGTAAGCCATGTGTGGGGCTATAGTTTTCGGTTATTAGTTCTGAGTCTTGGTAATAATGAGGCAATGATTGGTTTGTAACCTAAATCAGCCAAATGTTCATGTAATCATGTTAAATGTTGCTTTCATCAATACAATAGTAGTGCGTGAAAGAAGTTGTTCAATTTGCTTGACAGTTAATTTGCAAGCACTTGGTATTATCATGGCTTTGTTAAACTAGGCTACTAGTCCTTCGTGCCTACGCGAAAAGATAATGATGAGTTTGCACGACTAGCCGATGCATGCCTTTGGTTTGGATTTTGGGAGCATTGCGGGCCTCGTTCAGATTGCAACTTTTTGCAATCTGAGTAACTGTAGCACTTTCGTTTGTATTTAGCAAATATTATCCAATCGTGGACTAACTAGGCTTAAAAGATTCCTCTCATGATTTATAACCAAACTGTGTAATTAGTTATTTTTTACGTACATTTAATGCTCCATGCATACGGATAAAAATTAATGTGATGGAGAGAGTGAAAAAACAAGCAAAAGTAGATGAATCTAAACAAGACCATAGACTAAAAGTCAACCATGGGCCTCGTTCTCTAGCTCAGCAGCCTTCCCAAAGCCAGCTTCTTTACAGTGGAAAAAAAGTCCACTCATAGAATCACCACAAGCCCACGTGCGAAGTAGTTGGTTCCTTTCACTACGTACAGAAGGATTTGAAGCAATGTAACCTTGTTTTTTATACGGGTGGCTCTATACTAAGCTGCTCCTAGAAATAGTCCTCTAACGAGCCGTGTTTTTAGACTGTAGAGATGACTCAATATTCAGCCACTCCTATAAATTGATTGTAGGGCGGCTCTATATTGAAGCGCCACTACAAATGGATGCCAATTATTTAAAATGAAGTACTAAAATTTTTGAATTTTTTAAAATGACCTTGGATGAAGAGATGATCAAAATAAAAGTTGTAGATTTTAAAAAATTATGAATCTTTGTTGCTAACAACTTTTCTACTTGAATTCATTTGATGCTTGAAAATACTATTTGAAATTTAATTTCAAATTGAAATTTAATTTCAAATTGTTGATGAACACTTATTTCAATTTTTAATCTATAGCTAAAACTTATAACTAGTCTTTCTCTCTCGTAATAACTCCAAATGTGATGTTTTTTAAAATTATGGTCTATCAAGATATTGTATTCTTACAACTATTCTTTTGATCATCTTTTCTTGTGTGCATTTCAAAATTTGAATTTAAAAAATGATAACTTAGAATAATTTTTTGAAACAATAATTTTGACTGATGAAGTCATGAACATAAAAGTTGTATAGCTCATGAAGATGTATAACTTTTGTCTTGATCATTTTTTTCATACAACAAAGTAAAAATACTATTGTTCATAAATCTTATATCTCTCTTGTACACTATGAAACTAAAGAGAGATATATAAGATTTTTTTATCAATGTTAGAACTATCAAGTCTAATAAACATTTGACTAAATGATAAAAACAAACTTTGTAGATCTCGAAAAGTTAGAGAATTTTATAGTTGGCAACTTTTCCATTTGAATTCATTTTGTCAAGGAAAACTACATTTGAATTTACCCAATTTAAAATTTAAATTTTTGAAATGACTTCAAATGAAGAAACAAAAAAATAAACTTTGTAAATCTTGAGAAGTTATGAAACTTAGCTACCAAATTTTTTTTTGAAATCATCTTGTCATGCAAAACAACTTTTCAATTTCAAAATTTTAAAATTCTAATTTTTCAAACGACCTCAGATGGAAAAATAACGAAAATAAAAATTATAGATCTTAAAAAGTTCTAAAACTTTGTAGTTGACAACCTTTTAATTTAAAATCATCTTGTTACACATTTACATTTAAATTTCTCAAATTTGAAAATTTAAATTTTGTAAATGACCTTAGATGGAGAAACTACCTAAATGAGAATTGTAGATCTCAAAATTTTTTGAAACTTTATAGTTGTCAATTTTTGATTCAAATTCATTTAGAGTCTAAAACAATCAATTTACACTCAGTTTAGTATAATATGTGGAGAACTGAAATGGCTTATAGACGCAAGTGAGAAAGGGTGAAAGCCCTAGTTTGGTTTTGATAATTTATGGACCTTCAGGACTAATCCTTTTGGATTAGTGTATGTATGTAGCAATGGAGAATGGAGAAGATCATGGTGAAAGTGGTGGACTCTAATTGATGGTGATCAAGTGCTCTAACTTAGAAAAGTAGAAAGACAAAAATAAAATGGATTCAAGGCAAAGGTACATTTGATAGGACCATTTTATTTTAGTGATCAAGACACCATAGAGGGTGTGATCATATTTAGGATAGAAAAACTACTATTAAGAGGGGTGATCTCATACAAGGCGGTTATCTAAGTGTCACTAAGGTGTTCTTATTTCATGCATATTGTTGACGGTGGATAGCGTCAACATTCAATAAGTCATTAAACATGAGAAACACTTAAATATCTAGAAAGCTAAGGCTTTACCTTACAATTTTCACGAGTTTTAGTGATTTATTATTTTCTAGAGATTATTTTAGAAAACTGTGGAGAAGGGTTTAATTATCAAATGGATTGATGAAACATAACCGCAACAAAACACACGTCATCGGGATCAGGAAGCATCTAGAAGACACCAGAACAAAAGAGAGCGCGAGGGGCTGCCAGGTGGGGGCGGTCAGCCCGACATGCCAGGTTGGCCGGCACCCCTTGTAGGGTTTCGTGCCGCCTTTCTGGAACCTTCCTCCATCACCTTTGAGGATCAATCTCAGCCCTACGTGAAGTCGGTTTGATTCAATGATCATTGTGCATCCCACCGGACAATAAATATAGGGCTAGACCCCTCTTGGGGCATCTTTCATTCATTCAAGTCATTTGGTGATCATGTCATCCAGAACCTAAAGCCCTAGTTCATTTTGAGCCTTTCTAGTTTATAGTTTAGCCTAGTTAGATCTAGATTAGAGAAAGTCAAGTTCTTTATCGATCTTGGATTCTTGAAGTTATCAAGAAGAGAGGAGTTTGGTATTGTTCTTAAGCTCTTCTTTTTTATTGTAATATCTGCGTTTGTACAATCATTACTAGCAATATTGTTCTTCATTATTATATTCTTGATTACATTGTTCATTATCTACTTCAATATGTCTAATATAGTTAGTTTGCTATTATATTCATACACATATTCATATAGCATTCATCTATTCAATTATATGGTGAGTGGTAGGTTGTGTGTAGGCGTGGTGCCTAGATGTATTACCTATTTGTGAATTTCCCCAGTTGTGCCCGGTCGTGAGGTAGATCATGGATGTGATAGATTCATTGAGAGTCCTTTGTCGGCCTCCTCCTATGTATGGTGGTTTGGTAGAGTAGGATTGTCAGGTTAAGAGTATATTCATATACATGAGGTTTCTATACTCAGCTTTTCCTATTTATGGCTCTGTTGTGTTTGGGAATTATAGTAGTATTACTTAACGATGATTATTAGATGTACTCGCACTAGATAAAGTAGCCTTGGCTGTAGCTAGAATACATAGAAGTTATTTCTCTATATTTGGATTAGATGAACATTAACATGCATGCTAGATTGCTCTGAGTGAATTAGTATTATTATTATGACTGATCACATTTATCTTATATATATCTTTTATCATGTGACAATTCATGTTATGAGTAGAGCTTTTGACATTAGTTACATCTCTTATTCACTATATATAAGTGTTATCAATACTATAGATTATTAGTTTAGCTATACCTTTCTAGTGGTAGAATATAAATAACAACCTAGTAATACTCTAGGTAAAATGCTATAATGGTATAATTATCTGTCCTCTTGCAAAATCATTCTTTATAGTTATATCATCTTTCTTATTTCTGCCAAGTCATATAAAATAATAGATTAGTTTAGTACCATTAAATATTCCTAGCTATACAATTGCGGATAACAACCTAGTTCCATGCTGAGTAAAGGTAAGAGGTAGGTGGCTAGTTGATTATGACAAGTTAATCAGTACCATGTATCTTCTAGCATTGTTATGATGATGACACTAGGAGGTACCAACATATATGCATTAAGGCCTAGTGAGCTAACAAAACCCTTAGAAAGTTTTTGAAAAAATCTAACACACGTGTATGAGTGGAGAGACACTTTAGTGTTGGCACATGAGAGCAAGGGTTTTAGGGGTTTAGGAAGAAATAGCAGTGACCGGACGTTGGTCACGGCACAATTGGATGCGCCCGGTCCACTCAGGCATGCTGTGCGTGCCCTCCGCTAGGGTTGCTATGGACATGTCCGGTTGCTTCAGGAGCTCTCTAGAAACCACTAGACATTGGTCGGGAGAAAATGACCGAACGGTCCGGTGGAGAGTCCGGTTGTGCTAACAGAAGCGACATGAGAGGGCAATGGTGTGAATGGGAGTTGGGCGCTTCTGGTCACAAAAATTGCTCTCTAGACCCTTTCTAGAATTGACCAGATTGGCATGGCTAGACATTCGATCAGCTCTTCACCCTAGTTAGGGCAGCCATTGGGTACGAATGTTAGATTTCAAATGGCTAGTCCACGTGGCCTTTATAGGGCGATAGGACATTGGATCGGACACATCCAATCACCCCGTCTTAGGTGTCCAGTTAGGCCCCTGCGTAGGAAAACGGTTGGATGAGGGGTTCCATCTCTATATAAGTTTGGTGGCCGACTTGGCCTCGCTCTCTTGGACATCTCATTGGTGATACATCCTTATGAGCTAAAGCAAATATCTCTCTCATCTATTGCTTGATTGTGCATTCAATGTGAGATTGGGAGTGACTCTTCTTAGAGTTTGAGCATCTAATGGTACTAGTGATCGTTGAGCAGCGGAATTGTTTGTTACTCTTGGTGGTTGCCACCACCTAGACGGCTCGTAGCTACGATGGAGGCTAGGCACGTGTTGGTGATTATTTGTAGCCGGCTGATCCGGTTGATTTATGAGGGGTATTGCACCTTTCCGGCGAAGTGCTATGAGGTAGCTCTAGTAAATATTCCTCATGTCATTGAGATACCTCACTTGTGGGTAGTTGCTAGCGACACCCGTGGAGGTTAGACATTGGAAGCCTATTAGCACAACACTAAGTGGTAGTCGACACAATAGGGACTAGCATGCCGGCAAGCATGCAAACCTCAAAAGAAAAATTATTGTCATATTGTCTCTCTTAGTATTCTTGGTGTTCATATTGTGATTGACATATTCGTCTCTTGCCCGGTGCCTGTAACAATTACTCTATCACTTGTATTACTTTGTTTTATTTTTATTCTAGTAATAATAGTAGTGTAGTTTAATTCTCTAGCTTGCTCACCTAGGGATAAAGTAGCAACTCAGCCTTTGTGTGTGTGGTAGAGATCATAACTCACAAGAATTATCATTATTAGGTGGCTTGCCTAACAAGTAGAGTTAGAGAAAATCGTATTTATACTATTTGTTATACTAACAATTTGCTCTAATGTATTTCAGAAGAAAAATTATTGTCATATTGTCTCTCTTAGTATTCTTGATGTTCATATTGTGATTGACATATTCATCTCTTGCCTGGTGCCGGTAACAATTACTCTATCACTTGTATTACTTTGTTTTATTTTTTTTCTAGTTTTTATAGTTCTAGTGATAAAGTAGTATAAACCTTTGTGTGTGCGGTAGAGATCATAACTCACAAGAATTATCATTATTAGATGGCTTGACTAACAAGTAGAGTTAGAGAAAATCGTATTTATGCTATTTGTTATACTAACAATTTGTTGTAATGTATTTATATAATTTTAATTAGGTTATTCAACCCCTATCTAGCCATTTAGGACCTTTTAAATGGGTGCAGTGGTAGAGGATAGCACGCTTGAAGGGGAGATCGTGGATTTGAAGACCGGCAATCATGAAAAAATAGCCAAGGGTTTGAGCTAGCGAGGGGCTAACGGTGGAGGCCTCTCTAGGATTAAAAAGTGTTTTGCTATTTTTTGGAATTTTTGGTGACTAAATTCATGATTTCAAAAATAATTTATAGGAGCGGCTTAATATTCAGCTGCTCCTGCAAATCAATTTATAGTGACGGTTGGTCAAGCGTCTCTACAAATAATGCATTTGTAGAAACACATCGGTACATTATCGGATTCGTCTTCTTTGCGAAGTGCATGAGGCACTCGGCAAAGGACACATGACAAAAAAAAATTGAACAGCAAAGCTATTTTTTTGCCGAGTGCCTTTTATTGGGCACTCGGCAAAGTCTTTGTTAAGTGTCCGACACTTTCGGTAAAGATGGAAATGAAAAAATCCAAAAATAATAGAAAACATTTTTTAATCGGGGAGAGCCCACTGGCCAGCGCCCACAAGTCGAAGTCAAAGTCGCAAGTCATAGTTTCTTTTTGCAAGATCAATTTTCATTTAGGGAGTTTCTTCATCCGAGGTCGTTTACAAAATTTGGATTTCAAATTTGAGAAATTCAAACGTAGTATTTGTTGACAAGATAATTTTAAATTAAAAAGTTTATCAACTATAAAGTTTTATAATTTTTTAAGATCTTCAAATTTCATTTTATGTGTTTCTCGATTCGAGATACTTTCAAAAAATCAAATTTCAAATTTTTACATATTCGAACGTACTTTTTTATTGACAAAATAATTTTAAATAAAAAAATTGTCAACTATAAAGTTTTATAACTTTTTGATATCTATAATTTTTATTTTGACTAGTTTTAATTCAAAATTATTTGAAAACTTCAAATTTCAAATTTGAAAAATTTGAATGCACTTTTTGTTAGCAAAATTAATTCAAATTAAAAAGTGTTCAACTAAAGTTATATAATTTTTGAAGGCCTACATCTTTTATTTTGGTCATTTGGTCATCCTACATAGTGATAGAAATATTGTTCATAAATCTTATATATCTCTCTTATAGTTTCATAAACTATATAGAGATAAATAAGATTGGTGAATAAATTTACTTTCACTTTGTTAAATGAAGAAATGATCAAAATAAAGTTGTAGATCTTAAAAAATTATACGACTTTTATAGTTAAAATTATTTTATTTGAATTAATTTACTACTCTAATATATGCTTTGAAATATGTCGTAAAAAACACTTGGCAATGACCTTCTTTGTCGAGTGTTAATAAAACACTTGGCAAAGACACTTTGCCGAGTGTTGGTACTTGGCAAAGATATTTTGCCAAGTGTTGGCACTCGACAAAGAAGCCTCTTTACCGAGTGTTTTTATTTGACACTCGGCAATCAAGTGCCAAAAAAAAACTCGGCAAATCATTTGACACTCGACAAATAATCAGATTCCGATAGTGGTAGGGGCGGCTAGCCAAACCCTCTCTAATACAAATGTTCTTTAGCTGCTTCTACAAATAGAACCTCTAGTGGTATTTATTCCTTAATGTTCAACGCTTGCTATGCCACCATGCCTATAGCGTGTCTTCGCTACTAAGCACGATGCTTCGCTACTAAGCACGATGACCCACCCGTTGGTGCCGATTAGTTGACGAGGTGGGAGGCGGGAAGCCAGAGTGCAGACTCATTGACAAGGGACACACTACTACAAACTTTTTGAGTACTAGAGATTTTCGTGGATGCCAGAAGCTGCCCTGTGCATACATGCTATCTCTTACTACTAGTACTATGGCCTTGTTTAGTTCCATGCAAGTTTCACTGAAAGTTGCAAGTTTTTCCACTCTCTCTCCATCACATCAATTTCTACCCGTATATATGGAGCATTAAATGTTAGTGAAAAAATAACTAATTACACAGTTTTGTTGTAAATCACGAGACGAATCTTTTAATCCTAGTTGGGCCACGATTGGACAATATTTACCAAATACAAACAAGAAACTGCTACAAACTTTTTGCAACTTTTTCCAACACTTTTCATCTAAACAAGGCCTATGTGTGCAGGATCGGACTCTTCATTGTCACAGGCAGTTCCTATTATTGAGGCTTTACTGGTTAAGTTTGGAATCATTTTGTGGAACATCGCAGAGGAGGGCATAGGTTTTTTTTCTTGATATTCAGAGGTAGCTGATCTAGGAGAGTGTGCTAATAAGTAGCAGCAATAGGATTTTGCACTTAAGAGCAAGTATAGTAGTGGGCTATAAGAAGGCTGATGCTGAGATGGAGGTGAGAGAAGAGAGAGTGGAAGTGGGCCGTAACTTATAGCCGACTCAGACACAAGAACCAAGAAATTTTGTGAGAAGAACTAATTAATTTACTAGTGAGCTAAGAAAATACTGTAAATAGAACCTTACAGCCAAACTAGTCGTAAAAATTAGCCTTGCTCTAAAGAGGCTAAGACAAATGCCAGACTTGCTGGATTGTACCAGCTAGGGAAATAAATTTTGGATGATTATGATGAGGAGGGTGACTTGCATATATAGCTCATGATCATGAGCCCAGTAGATCAGTAGTTTCTCCTGATGATGATCCATTAGCAATTATAGCAGCTCCTCCCATGCCAGCACACTGATATAGTACAAAATGGTTTATTTATTCAGAATTACTTTTATTTTAACTCAACAGAATTTTAGAACACAGCAACTTACAAATTTTACGGTGGTCTTATATGTGTGAAGTTACAGCATTTATACTAAATACAAAGAACATTATATTTGTCACGATGGGCGCGTGTGAGCATCGTGTGGCCTGATGGTGAATCGGATGGGTAGGAAAGGAAGACTGTGGATGAGCAGTGGACTGGGTGGAAGAAACGGACGATCACTATTGATGAACAAGAGCCGTCGCCACGTTTAGAGATCTAAGTAGATGTTGTTTCAATCATATCTTTGACAAAGACAACTTTAATTATTGAAGCACATATATACATGTCAACTGGGAGATTAAAGAGGTGTTATGTTATATCAAAGTCACAAATCATCATCATTTCAACGTTCACATGTTTTCTTTAGTTTCAAGGATGGGCAAATCAAAGAGTGCCATATAATAGGTTTTATGAAGGAACAATTATTTTCTCTTTGAATGTCCTCATTTAATCCCAATTATTCACATTTGCTTCTTTCCACAATTCAAACTTGGTAAAACTTGCTAATTGTTATTACAAAGACTTCACAATCATTAAATAGGAGTGTTTATCTTATCAACTTTGATAACTTCACAATTGATGTGTGTGTAGTGATATGGAAGATTTACAAAATATATGAATATCCTTCATCTTTAAGTCTTTGCTTTGTTGAAGGCATGCTAAACATTCATAGTCTATAAGCTTCAATTAGTGCTAAAGCTACCTGTTGCAAGAAGCTGTTCGGTAGAATTTATAAACCATCTCATAAGCCAAAATATTGTTGAAACTGCTGATTTTCTATGAGAATAAAATATTGTTGGCTGATAAACTAAAACGGCTTTTCAGCTGAAGCGAACAAGCCCACATCAAGTGTTGGAACAAGCGAACAAATAGCATGAGGGATCAATGCTTTGCTTTAATGATTGCTTCTTTATATTTATTGTAAGTTATTTTTCATACTTATGCATGTTACGTCATTTCTCATCTCCAAAAGCCCTCTTGTCAAGTTATTTTGCAAGTTTTTCTTAATTATTAGTGGAGACTATTTAGATAGTGTATGAACTAAAGATTCTATATGCTCTTAGGACATGTAATTACCTGTGACAATTTTTCAGTTTCTGTGTACATATCCAATTTTGAATCATGGAGCCTGCCAATGTGAATTGCGCACCAACCGGAGAGTTAGAATAGAAGAAAAGCCTATGGCAATGGGCTGTAATAATCTGATAGTGTTTTGCATATTGGACTACGGGCTAGAGGGTTTCGGTGTTGTTTTTTTCTGTTAAGCAAACCTGAAACTACCTTTCTTCTCTAGCAAACCTGAAACTACACAAAAGTTGCTTTATGCAGTCCTACAGTGTACATTTGATATTTCGAGAAAATCTCGCGTGCTTGGACTAAATATAATACAAAATATACTAATACATATTGATTAAATTAATAAATCAAATAGCATCATTAGATTGATCGCATAATCCTTCTATGTTTTTGCAGTATACCTGTTTGAATATACAATTATTGATACTTTTCTATAAATTTAGTTAAGTTTGAAATTAGTTGACTACTAGAAATAATGAAATATGAATTATTGTGCACGTAGTTTAGGTCTTTAGGATGGATAGATCGATCAAGCTGCTGGCGTTCATTTACAAAAATAAATCCGATGGCAACAACTGTACAAATTAAATGCTACAATAGCATGCAGTCAATAGTCATACATATCCAACAGTAGCAAGAGACTGCAAAGAGTTCCAATATATTGTTGTTTTGGAAGACAAAAACCGGCAGCAACGACCTCTAACAATCGATGAGAAACAGATTACAGCAAGGCACAGCAAAAGATGACGATGCATACTCGTAGATAGCCATTACACATGCATGTCAGTTGCATGCTGGACTACCTATACTCGAACTACAATCACGAAACCCATATTATTATTCCTGACTAATTCTTTGTAACAAAGAAATAGCGAAAACCACCAACTCTCGAGCAACGAACGACACCAAAATGGACTGACACTAATGCCGGGCTCCAGCAGCTGCTGCAGGGAAAGCTCATCAGTGGATTCCACCGCTGCCGGATCCGGACCCAGAGCCGCCACCGCCACCAGAGCCGCCTGGGGATCCGCCGCCACCGCCGCCGCCTGTGCCGGCACCGATTCCCTCCGCGTAACCTGAACCATAGGATCCGTCGCTGCCGGCCTCACCCTTGCCTCCGCCGAGGCCACCTCCAGTTCCGTAGCTTGGAGCTCCGACTGCGCCACCGCCATGTCCACCGCCGCCGCCGGAACCACCACCGGTAGCATCAGCGGCACCGCCATTGTAGTAGCCATTGGACCCTGGTGCCAATGCCACGCCACTCACACCCTGGCCCTTGCCAACGCCTCCACCGGCTCCAGTACCGTAGGCGCCATTGGCACCACCGCCCATGCCTCCACCGCCGCCATTGCCCTCAGCGTTGGCGTAGTTGCCGCTGCTGGGGCCAGAGGCTGCAGTCGAACTGCTGCCGGAGCCATAGCCGGACCCACCGCCGGACCCGGATCCGCCATTGGTGCCACCTCCTCCGCCTTGTCCTCCTCCACCACCGCCAGCTACACTGGACACGAAATTGTTCCACCAGTCCCCGTCACCCTTGCCTACGCCAAAACCACCGCCACCGCCAGACCCACCGCCATAGCCACCCCCGGCCGCCCCAGAGCCGCCTCCCCCACCGCCACCGCCACCTCCGGCAGAGGCATGGCTACTACCATACCTAACTACCCTCGCTGCATTGGAGAACCCGATGCTCAGGAGGACGGCAAAGCCAAGGGCCACGAGCTTGGTGCTTGTAGCCATTGCCAGTGAGCTCGGTGCCGGCAGTGAGTGAGCCGAGGTGGAGCGGATGATGACCCCGCTGTGTTGCATGGGTATTTATAGCTGTGGGGGGCCGTGCATGGACGCGATCTTTCAGGGTTTCCGCGTTGGATTGGGAGACGGTGGGTGTCCATGTGCGATGAGATCTGATCAGGACTTCAGGAGAGAATGAATTCTGTAATCTGGATGGCACTCTGTTGACCACAACGATAAAAAAACCAGTAGGAGTAGCATCTTTTTCTCTGATAGATGCGATTTCTTGAAATCCTAATTTAATTCTGATGCCAATTGATTGATGCTGCACTGTAGAAGTCTCTGGATCGGAATTGATTAGCTGCCGGCCGGTTGCTTTGGTTTCTGTCAACATTAACGAGAGCTACAGATTCGCATCGACTACAGTGATACTCCTCCATGGGACATTACGCCATCTATATGTTTGTCCGACTTCAGACTCACGATTCGGACATAGTACATCACTGTGAGTCTGTGATACATCAATCGTTTACTGCAAGTTACTACTATTCAGTTCGTAAAAAAGTTGCATTCCCTACACTACTTTGTATTTGATAAATATTGTCCAATAATTCTTTTACATCAAATTTTCGACCTGAAAACAAGGCGCTAAAATTCTTCATCAATTTTCGACCTGAAAACAGGAAAACGATCCACATCACGCCGCGGCATACTATACACTAATACAATGACTCAGGCGTTTGCTGCCTGGATTTATCAGGTGCATATACTTGCCTCTCGTCAGGGCATTTTGATCAAGCACACAGCATGAGCATGCAACGCTCGAGCCCTTGCACTCCTTCACTGATCATGCTATGACAGCCTAGCGAGTAAGTACTAGTGTTCAGTTGTTATTAATCCGGTTAAGCAGCTCAGCGTGTTTGACTCGTTCTTACTCGGCTCGATGGTCGCGCTGCGACCCCACCCTACGGCGACCTCGGATTCAACGCCTGCAGAGCCTGAAGCTCTGATGCCAGGCACTGTAGTAGACATTTTCTTTCAGTAAAATGCAGTCGCGATTAAACAACGAGAGATGAACTGGTTAAAACTACAGCTATATAGTTGACCTAGGATTGCGTAGTCGATTCTCCGACTCCGACGTAAGTACAAGGCCCGAAAAGATTGCCCATCCTATTCCGATACAGTCAACATGAACAGGAAGCAAGGGACAGATCTTGCCAAGTACCCATCTTGATCGATGGATCGATGCTTTTTTTAAAACAAAGTTTCATCATTGATTCATACTGTACGTATGCTAGCCATGCAAGTTCCTGGCTCGAGGACTAGAATAATGTGTAGTACTCCATATTCAATGTTAGTACTCGATAGTAATATCTAGTGCAGTTGATCGGGCGACGCAACCCATGAACATGCAAGCTACATCGGAGTAAATTGGAGTAGTAACGAGTAATCATGATCCAGTTGTCCTGGCCTGAAGGTCCCGTTAATCGTGCAAGCTACATCGGAGTAAATTGGAGTAGTAACGAGTAATCATGGATCCAGTTGTCCTGGCCTGAAGGTCCCGTTAATCGTGCCTGTATTTTCTTGAGATGGAATCGACAAGGTAAATGGAGTAAGATCGATGCGGCACGGCGCTCTGGAATCATGAATACTCGCTGGACACAGCCAGAGAGACGGAGGCGAAGGCCGAGGTGGGCGGTGGGCCGGGACGGAATCGCTGTTGCCAGCACTGCTAAAAAAGACATTTTTGTCAGACACTATTTTTATTCGTTTCCACAGGAAGTTAAAGAAGTTACAGAGCCAATAACTTTTAAATTTTAGCAAGTTTACAGACTGAAAATAACTTTTAAATTTTAGCAATTTTTTAAAATTGTATTTATCGATATTGTCTATAACTTCTATTTCACAACTTGTTTATTTAAGATTGTTGCTTATTAGAAGTCCAAATATTCATTACAAAGCTCACAGAGATATTTTAATATTTATAATATTTCTAATGCGTAAATTTGAACCTTATTCAACTTAAGGAATTCAAGAACGACACAAATTCAAACTGAAAATGCAAACACATAGTTCATCGCAACACATATTCCAATCGATAACATCACAAATACTCCCTCCTTCCCAAAAAAAAATTGTTATGGGGTTCGTGCAGGCCAAACTTTCTTAACTTCAACTAGATTTGTATAAAATGCATGCAACATTTATATATCCAATCTAATAAAACTAATTATAAATTATAAATATTAATATTTTTATATATAATTGGTCAAAGTTAGAAAAAACTGATTTCTTGGTAAGCGAGAATAACTTCTATTCTGGAACGGGGAAGTATAGTTCAAAAAGAAGTGCCATGGTCACTATGTCTATCAGGAACACCAAGGCACTGTGAATGCAACCATCTTCTGGGTTGCAATATTTGCCCTTACTATCAATAATGCATATATAGTTCCTGAGATCTAAATCCAAGGTGTTGACATCACAGAACATGATCTTTCTATTCTTCCCCCCAAGATCTAAATCCAAGGCCTTGTACTCTTGGATCATCTTCGACTCCTTAGTCCTTCCACATGTACGCCTACATCTTCCTCTTCTCCTTTTTCATGAGAAACTTTAATGGCAACTTCGTAAGGTCCAACATTTTCACCATTTTTCATCAGCTACTTTCCTTAATTACCTCCTTCCAATTTGTAACTTCTTTTGAAATAGTTATCGAAGTTTGAGAGGGCTCTTTTTACTTTCGTTTATTTTATCTCCATCATAAATAACATGTTGAGGCTTTGATGACTTAGCTACAAATCCTTGCTAGTCTTGCCTGCTCTGGGGCCTCGATCAAATCATTGCAACCTCAGTGAGTTTCTCAATTTTAACCAGTAGTGAAGAAATGGAAACAGCCACATTCTTCTGATCTTTGTCAGAGCACTACTCAAGATCAACATTCACCATGGGTTAAAAAAACCCATCACTACCGGATTTTGAAACGAGGTGTCCAAGAATGACCAAAAAATGTCCAGAAATAGCAAAAAAAAATTTAGTGCCAAGAGAGACCCCACTGGGTTATTATCACACGATCGCAAAAGTCATGCAATTTTCCGCACGTCATGAAAACATGCGCTTCACAGTCACAGGCTCTCGAATCAAAGGACCTCCAGTGTTTTCATATGTTCATTCCCCAACCACTGACACTTGTGTCCAAATGAGATATTCGTCTTAGCCATTTAATGTTTATCTAATTTTAAAATGAGTAATTTGGATACTAAATAAATTCAAATAAAAAAGTTGTCAACTACTTATTTTTTCTCCATCTGAGGTCGTTTGAAGAATGTGAATTTTCAACATGACGAAATTTGTTGGTATTTCTTATGCACAATTAAAATATGAAAGATTCTGCAAGTGCATAGAATACCATTGTAGCAGTTTACCGGGAGTATTCCAGGTATCGTTATTTATATTTTACCACTGGGAAACAATGGATAAAGACATTGATAATTCACCATCATGTATCTACTAACTTAGTACACCAACTAGACTAGAGTAGGGGGTAAATGATAAATGATAGGAGTTATGCGTAAATGACACAGACACACAGAAGAATTCTATGATAAAAGAGTAGATAGCTAAAGTGAGAGGACAACAGGAGAGTTCAAGGTTCCTAAATACTTCTCTATTATTTTGGTTCTATATAACTGATTCATGGGTAGATATAGCAATCACAAAATAGCACTTTGGAGCAGCAGTACCTTTCCAACTCTCGAATAAGACTGGGAAAAAAGTAGTTGGGGCAGGCTGCCAACGAGCTCTACGAAACACCAACTCCAACGTGGTGGAATATGAAGGCCTAACAAAGCTGTCACCTTTGGGGCTACCACAACTAACCATAAGAATTGGGCGCAATCTCAGGTAACCTATAGCCTAGACTCCATATCTACACTATCAATTACTACCCTAGTCATAGCTAATAACTAGAGCACCTAATACAGGCGGAGATTCTATGCTAAAGTATAACAACTATACTAGCCAATCAAATGTAATGCATAAAAGTAAATAGAGAAGATAATATATTAAAACATAAGTCTTACAAGAATAGATACAAAGATGTACTAGAACTCTGATGACCCCTCCGAAGACTCCTCCGAAACCCGGGCGTAGTGCCGCTCTCCCTAATTCTCAACTAGAACTAATCTACTACATTGGAAAGTCTAGCCCTAATTCTCTAAAGATGAGAGGTCATCCATTCAAGGGACGCCTCTACATCTCCATAATAATGTGGTGCCCCCAGGGAGGGGGGTCCGGCCCTATATTTATAGTCCGGTGGGATGCACGATGGCCGTTGGATCAAACCGACTTAAGGTACGGTGGATATTAACCCTCAAAAGCGGTGGAGGAAGCTTCCAGAAGGGCGTAGGGTTTGGTTTCACGGGGAGGCCGCCCGGTATTTATCTTAGGGCCGGCCGGCCCAACACCTTTTCCTCTGGGCCTCCACTTCGTCGTGGTGTTTTCTTGATCCTTGTAGAGCCCAACGGTGTATGTTTACGTCGCGGTTAAGTTTCGTTACTCCGTTTGATAGTTAGGCCCTTCTCCGTGGTTTTCTGGAACAATCCCTAGAAAATAATAATTCACCAAAACTCGTGGAATTTGTCAGATAAAATCCTAGACTTCTCTATTTGCAAGTGGATTGATCATTTATCATGTTTATTGCACTATTAAATATTGACGCTATCCACCTTCAACAAGCTCCCCAAACTTACCCTTTGCTAGTCCCTTAGCAAAGTCTAACTGCTAACTTGGATCAGGAGTTGCTACAATGCCTTCACTCCTCAAAAGTACACATGCTTTCAAACAGAAATTCTTCTCTAGATTAGATAAAACTGCTCTAATTTTTAAACTTACCTATTTTACCTTTAACTATGGAGCTTTTCAACTTTCGCATAGGTCTTGAGTAATTGAAAGATAGAACAATCAAGTCAAGCACTATGTCTCAAATTCTTCACTCAACCAATATTCTAAACTTTTTGTAAGTTTTTAAAATAAAACTCAGAGCTTAATTGTATGACACCCTCAAGTCTCTTATATATGTGTATTTATGGATCTCACTGAGGCATTAATGATGTCATGCCTTCCTACAACTAAGGATTATAGTGGAGTTTATAGGAGTGGCATTAAAACAAGGGTAAACATACTTGCAATTTATATATTATAAAGTCAAACAATGGATCCATAGAGAGTCAAGTCATACAATCAAACCAAGATGTGCATGTGTGTGGAATATGGTGGATAGGTGTATATGGTGGCTAAATCTAATTCTACTTTTGCTCTTCAAAATGAATCTCTCTCTCTTGGACTTAGAACTTTCGCAGGAAAACATGGGCTATCTTTATTCTTCTTCTTTCTTTTCTTCTTCTTTTCTTTCTTTCTTCTTCTTTTTTTTAGAGAGGCGAGCATTTTAACTCCCTCTTATTTTTTCTAATAATTTTTCTTGTTGCATAGCCACATGCATCCTTTGAATACAATAAATGATTAGAGATAAACAATAAGAACGTAGAGCATTAAACATGGGATTGTCCTATGGGGTATATTTTTGGGTGTTTACTCCCAGTGTAGGAGAAAAATATTTTATGGTGGATCTGGATGAAAGTGGAAAAAATGATTGCGCTTACTCCCAGGGTAGAAGCAATGAATATGTAGGTGGAGTGTATAAGTGATCTTGATTTTAAAAGTATGATAAGACTCTCATAAGGTATACATAAAGGTTGACTGAACTCAATGCAATGCAAGTAGCATGAATGAACAAAGGTTTTCCTATTCTAAATGTATATCATATATGGCTTTGGTAGGAATTCAAACTTTGTCATACAAGAACTCATCATGTAAGGTTTTTAGTTTTTAAAAGATAAAACTCTAAAACTTAGTATTGCTAGGAATAAATAGCAACCCAGACTTTCGCATATCATATCCCTCAATCACCTAGACTTAGCTCAAGCATATGCCTCCATAAGTTTCAGGTTCAGAGTAAATTCTTATATTAAAGCAGTTATACCCAAGACTCGGGAGAATTTAAGGTTGAAAACTAGGCACTTAAAAAGAATTATGACAGAGCAACTATTCATCATCTCCAAGACAAAATTTTATTGTTTTTAGTTGACTTTTAAACTAGATAAAATTATAAACACACTCTATGATCACACCTTAAGAAATAAATAAACTATCTTTATTTGGGTTTTAATTATTATTCATCTTTTTATTTATTTTAGACTAATAGACTCATAAAAGACTACAGACATGGACCTTCATATGTCCACATATTTTTGGTATTTTATGACTATAAAATAGACTCGATAATCGCATAGGTATACTTACCTGATAACTAGGGGATGCTCTCCCCCAAGCTGGATGTTGTTATGGCTGAAACGTTGAAGCTAAGTGGCCCTCACAAAGGAGCTCATGCTTGTAAGAGCAAGTGTTGCCATGAATACACTTCAATCTCATCGCCTAGAAAGTTACTTTCTTTACACAGGGGTTAGTTGCGTATCGAGAAGGTGTACTTCGAGTGATAAAGATGAAGATACCTAGGTGAGCTAGCTCTCGGAGTCATCCTGCAGAAAGCTCTCATAAAACACCAAAACTCATAGAACAGATTAGCATAAAACAGTTTATAGTTAGCCGTTTCAAGGATTGGGTGTTATGGAGCTTTAGAAATATTTTCCAAATGTTAAGATTATAGCAGGATGCTCATATAGTATTATTATTTTTTAAAATTTTTTATTTTTGTATACAGAAAAGCAAAACATGTATGCATGCTATTTTTGATATTTTTATGCCACCACAGTGAAAACTTCTATAGGCTTTTATACCGCAAGGGATTCTCATGGGGCTTCAAGTTTTAAAGATGAATTTAGCCTAATGCATGCCTATTTATTTTTTTTCTTTGTTTTCTATGCAATACTAATATAGAAAAGAAAACATGCTAAAAAAAGAATAAATCATGCAATGCAAGAAAGTAAATATGGATAACTACCGATGTTACCTCCCGGTGAGGGTTTAGTTTTGAGTCATTCGAACTAGACTCCTCCTTGCAGTGGTTCATTAATTGAATACTTCGGTTTTCTCCTAAGGATGAGGATTGAGGTGGTGTCTCCACTAGTGGCGCTTCCAATGGTGGTGCCACCTTCTTCTTTTCTTTTTATTAGCATCTCAAAGCCAATCTTATGTGCATCATTGTTACTGATTTAGAACTCCCACTTGTAGGATTTGAGAAATCTCTCTACACTTTGCTTGAAGTGTGTTCTACTCATAAAGACAAGGTAGCAATCAAGTACATGGGCTCTATTGGTGGGAAAACACCAACAGAACTAGAAATTTATTCATTCTCTAACCTTAGGCACAATAAGATTGATGTTGTTCATATTGTTCATTTATAACATGAGTGAGAAGATCAAAAGTATAAATATAGCATTTAAGCTTATGAGATAAAGGAGTGGAGTTACTTAACCTATGAAAGGATTGTTCATCTTTATAAATTATCAAGATTAACATGATGACTATCATCTTCTAAAAATAAGATATATCACATTTGAGCTCATTTAGTTGAGATTGAGATCAAGAGAATGGTGCTATAATATGTGCTCCAAGATCAAGAGAAAATGATAACCACATACCTTTAAGATATTACCTTTATTACTGGAGCATGATGACACCATGTGGTAAAGGATAGATAAGTTTCAATGGTTTGTTCCTTCCTTGCATCTTGAGTTCTTCTTAGCATCTTGTCTTATATGTTGTACTCCTTTCTTACTCTTTTAAACTTCTGCTTCTCTTCTTATTTCTTCTCTGCAAGGGATTAGTAGACAACACATACCCAAAGGAATATACTATTTATTTAAAGTGTGGATAGTGTTTGCCAAGAAGTTGAAGATTAAATTGTAGCTCATGTTTTAAATGATTCACCATTACTTCAAATTTTTTAAGAAGGTTAAGCTGAAGATATTATTTTGAAGAATACCTCTAACCTTGATTTGATTCTATGAAGTCTCCTAATATAATTTAAGATAGTCTATATATACAATCAAATTCTTATACAAATATGCTTTGATGTTATAATGTTTAAGTAATATTCTAAAGCATACTTATAATAGAGTAAGAAAGTTCAAAAGACTAAAGATATTTATTCAAATAGAACCAAGAATATGTAGGTGAACCAAAAGAGTATTTTTTGTATTAAGTTTTAGCAAATTAAGCATGACATAAGGTAAGGATAACCAAGACAATTAGCAATATAGTATAAGATGTTGAATGTAGTTTAAAATGACATGAGGCTTGGGTAAACATACCTTATTTCTTGCAAGGTGATTGGTCCACTATCATGGTGAAGTGTAGAAGATGTCAAAGTGTTCTTTCATCCATTTCTTTTTATTTGTCCTTTCTACACACTTGTTCTCTCTTTTTTCATTTCGAACCATGATCAGACATTTATTCTTTTTTTTCTGCATAAATGTTAGTGGACACATACCCGAAGGATTACAATAAATCTAGAATATGGGTTATGGTCTATAATTTTATGTGGATTTCTTCTATGCTAATAAAAAGATGGGCTTTAGAATTACTTTAGCATAGATTTCTTTTAACAAATTTTACTTGGTAGCTGCACTTTTATATGGTTCAAGGCAAAGGTAACTTGCAACAAAGGATTAAATTTATAAACTTTGATACTTACAGTTCTTCCATAGAGAATGAGCTGTGTCTTACTTTTATGCAAAGTTATTGGACATCGTCACATGCCTTGATTC